>JABUQX010132663.1:52500-55750 GCA_015478945.1 Trachelipus rathkii | reverse complement strand
TGACGTAATCTCTATCGGTAACGGAGATTACGTACCTGGGGGTCCCTTGAATGGGGACCCCACCCCTCTAAAAAATTAAATTGATCATAGAAGGCTGAAATTTGGATAGTGTATAGAAGAAGGAGAAAGGAGTCTGAATCTATAGAGTTTGAGTTGACAATGACACCGGTGCTGGCTCCGGTGCAGTGCGGTGCTGGAATAGTAAATATTTGTATAATAATACAATATTGGTGTTAAAATATATGTTTATAAGGATGTAGAGTTCGACTAAGGGTGTTTGAGACTCCCTCATGAGCAAGAAGGTAGCGTCAACAGGCTCCTTGTCGATGCGGGGGCGCGCCCGCAGGCGCGCCAGCCAGTGCAATCCGCCGCGAAACCGGCGCGTGCGCGCGCCCGCCGGCGCGAATCGACGCGGAAGGGGCGCGTGCGCACGCCCCCTCGCGTCCCGTATGTGCGATCCGGTAAGAGAATGCAAACGTGTTTTGTTTTCAACTTAATTTTTTTTTTCAAAAATTTATTATTTTTTATTTTATTTTTAATTTATTTTTGTTTTTACTAATTTTTTTTAAGCTTTTCATGTTCATAACGTAAAAATTTACGTTTTTACATACCCTAAATCAGTAAATCAGTAAATCAAACATCCCTCCTCACTACCCTCCTCCTACCCCCCACACTATTGATCTATTAATTCAAGTCATATTTTTATTAAAATTTTTATGTTTTACATACCATAAATCAGTAAATCAGTAAATCAAACAACCCTCCAAACTCCCCCACTCCCCCTCCTCCCTACCTTCCATTTATTGATTCAAGTCATATTTTTTTTTCGTATAAATAAGTTCTTTGGTTAAAAGTAGGAAAAGAAAACAGGTTTTTATTTTAAAGCCTTTATAACATAAGTTGTAACTACATAATCGTTAACATATAAATTTTTAGCATCAAATATATTTACAATTTTATTAAAAGAAATATTATTTAAAAAACATATAATGAAATAAATACAGTATACACCACATAAATTAGACCTGATGGGTTGTACAGGAAAACATAAGGTCTTAACATATTGAACATTATTATATTTAAAAAGATGTTACATAATGATTACTAAACAAAAAATCTAAATGCAGAGATCTTTTTTGAAATATAATAATGTTCAATATGTTAAGACCTATGTTTCCTGTACAACCCATCAGGTCTAATTTATGTGGTGTATACTGTATTTTTTTCATTATATGTTTTTTAAATTATATTTCTTTTAATAAAATTGTAAATATTTTTGATGCTAAAATTTATATGTTAACGATTATGTAGTTACAACTTATGTTATAAAGGCTTTAAAATAAAAACCTGTTTTCTTTTCCTACTTTTAACCAAAGAACTTATTTATACTAAAGAAAAAAAATATGACCTGAATCAATAGATGGAAGGTAGGGAGGAGGGGGAGTGGGGTAGTGGGAGGGTTGTTTGATTTACTGATTTACTGATTTATGGTATGTAAAACATAACAATTTTAATAAAAATATGACTTGAATCAATAGATCAATAGATGGGAGGTGGGGGAGGGAGTGAGGCAGGGATGTGATTTTACTGATTTACTGATTTAGGGTATGTAAAAACGTTAAAATTTTTACGTTATAAACATGAAAAGCTTAAAAAAAATTAGTAAAAACAAAAATAAATTAAAAATAAAATAAAAAATAATAAATTTTTGAAAAAAAATTAAGTTGAAAACAGAACACGTTTGCATTCTCCTTACCGGATCGCACATTACGGGGACGCGAGGGGGCGTTGCGCACCGCCGCCCCTTCGCGTCGATGCGCGCCGGCGGCGCGCGCACACGCGCCGGTTTCGCGGCGGATTGCACTCGGCTGGCGCGCATGCGGGCGCGCCCGCGCACGACAAGGAGCCCTGTTTGACGCTACTTCTTGCTCATGGAAGGACCTCAAACACCCTTAGTCCAAACTTTCCATCCTTATAAACATAATTTTAACACCAATATTGTATTATTATTACAAATATTTTTAGTATCCAGCACCGCACTGCACCGGAGCCAGCCACCGGTGTCATTTGCTTCAACTCAAACTCTCATAAGATTCAGACTCCTTTCTCCTTCTTCTTACTTATCCCAAATTTCAGCCTTCTATGAATCAATTTAATTTTTAGAGGGTGGGGTCCCCATTCAAGGGACCCCTCCAGCGGTACCGTAATCTCGTCTACGGATAAGGATTACGTCACCATCTAACCAACCCCCAAATTTGTAACCCAAACGATAAACTCTAACATCTAGAGATATATATTGGACTCAGGAGGCTGAGCGAAGCAGAGCCGGAGCCTGAGCCAGAGTGAGTAAAAAACGATTCCTTACAGAAATAATAATAATAATAATAATAATAATAATAATAATAATAATAATAAATAAGAATAATAATAATAAACAATAATGAATAATAATAATATTGTTACATGGGTGTGTGCGCGCGCTCGCGCGCTGACGTAATCTCGTATACGACGAGATTACGTCATCACGCTCGAACCTAACGCTATTTAGGCCTAATCTTGCTCTCTCAGAAGCTGCCACAAGGGCGTAAGCGCAATATCAGCGTCAACCCTCGGGGGCGACCCCCCTCTTTATACATCCCACTGACTTGAAATTTACCCTGTTTCGAGCTTAACCCATATATAGATTATATTGGAAGAGAATACAATAGCACATCTAGGCCGAGGCGAGCAGAAAAATTATTCTTATGAGGGGATCAAATGGTTAGAGTTTATGGAACATTATACAGGACAAAGTATAACTCATGCTCGCAATGGTGGAGAAAGAGGATTTAAATTGATGAATAAAGCCGCATTCCCTGATGGGTATGCTGAAGTTCCAGTTTCAAAATATAGCCCTATCAATGACGTCGATTTTATACAACTCAGAAATCTAGTTGTAGATGAAACTTTAAAAGCAAGGAATGAACAAGAATGGAAAGCTATGGATACTGCAGCTGAGGATGCTGGTACAGGGTCTATTGAGAAGAAACGAATAGTATATCTATTCCATGGCTGTGCATGGCATGGCCATCAGGGTTGTGAAAAGGGAAAGGCACGGCATGATGAAGCAACTGCTCTAGATATGTACACGCTAACTATGTCACAGGAGAAAGCCTATAAAGAGAGTGGGTTCGAGGTGGTGAGGATATGGGAGTGTGAATGGGAAACCATGAAAAAAGAATGCAAAGTACGTTTCGTGACCCCTATCGAT
>JABUQX010132663.1:40000-45000 GCA_015478945.1 Trachelipus rathkii | reverse complement strand
GAGTTTCTCCATACTCAACCCTGGGAAAAATCTGCAAATATATTTGAAACATTCAACATCTTTGTCTAGGGCCCTAACAAATTGCTTCATCAGTCCCTTAGTTTAGTTTGATTTGGAGTGGTGGGAAAATAATTTTTCCCTTGTCAACCAGTGGTTCGTTAATGATAATTTTGATGCAACCTACAGTTCATATTTTCCCTTTAGCAGGCATATACAACTTTTTTCCCAGTGTCTTCTTTATCCCTACTATTGCCACAAGCATATGAAAACAGGGTAACTTAGTATTTCGCTTTGCTGCCAATGCTAAGATGTTGACTCTTTCAAATCAACGCAATTATAGACCCACTGGTGTTCATTATATCTAAGCTTCTGCAAGATCATTCTTATATATTTCATATTCCTCTTTCAGTTTTGTTGAGTGACCTATTGGAATCGATGCATAACTATTACGCCATTGTACAATAAAACACACTTCAAGCTTCTCGTTGAACTATCCATAAACAATCGCCAATCTTCTGGTCGGTATTTAGGTAACCCCATTTGGAGTAGGAGTCCAGGGATGTTCCTACAGTATACTAGGTCTTCTTCTTCAATGAAAATATGGAAGAAGTACTAACCTCTCTTGTCCGAAAAAAGTTATTTTCATTCGCCTTGAGACAGTTCTTTTCACTTAGTCTATATGCTAAAAAGCTCATAATCTGCTTGGAGAGAACTTAACATCTCGTACTAAATCATTGGAAATTTTTTGCCCCCCTTTTTCTTCCTGTGAGAACTGTTGCTGTGTAGAAGTACTTTCTTCATATTCACTACCACTATCTGGGGGCCAGGCCTTTGAGTACTCAGCAACTATGGGATGAGAAATCCGGGTGCTTTAAAAATTACGCTTGAAGCATCTTTTTTGGGGGGGACGTGGGATGGCCTAGTGGTAGAGGCATCCGGTTATTGTTCCTCTGCGACGTCGGAAGTCCCAATGTTCGAATCCCGCTGATGGCGGGAGTAAAATCTCCTGTGACTCATTTTCATTAAAATTGCCAAACCTAAATAATCTTTACACTATAATCCACTTTGTTAGGATACATGTAACTCAATTTCCCCCTGACCAAGAACCTACTGCGATGGCAATTCATGGGGTAGAGGTTTGGTGGATGCAAAATGTAATATTATTATTATTATTATTATTATTATTATTATTATTATTATTATTATTATTATTATTATTATTATTATTATTAATATTATATTATTATAAATTAAAATTATTTGTGAAATCTTTTTGTTATTATTTTAGTATTTAGTATTATTATTATCATTTGCATTTTATCAGTATTATTATTATTATTATTATTATTATTATTATTATTATTATTATTATTATTATTATTATTATTATTATTATTATTATTATTATTATTATTATTTTTATAATTTATTATTATTATTATTATTATTATTATTATTATTATTATTATTACTATTATTATCTATTATTATTATTATTATTTATTATTATGTATTATTTATTATTATTTTTTTTTTTATTATAATTATATTTTATTATAAAGTAACACAACCTCTCGCTTTGAAGATTTATTGAATACCAACTTGGTTAATTGCATAACTTATTAACAATAGCTTCAGAGTGAAGCAACATTAATACACATACTAATTCTTAATATTATAATACGCTCCCACGATTTTAAAATCATCTATAACCCTAGAGCGTTTGATATTTTAATATTTTAATCTTTTTAATTATTTTTTAATCTTTTAATCTTTTTAATTATTTTTCGAAGTTATCTTTGTAACAGTCCCTTTATTCCACCTGGTAGTACAATCATTATTTATTCCAGGCTTTACAAAAAACTTTTTCTCTAACTTCAAGCCCGCATTCCACTTCTATATCTGGCTTTTATTCCCCTTTTTCGGTCGGCGCCACTCATATGAGAACAGACTCTTTTACGGAACTGTCCCCTCTATTAGTCCGTCTTTTGGTGCTGCATTGTACCAAAACACTGCTTCGGCAGGCGATATTTTTGGCTTTTATGCAATTCTTTTTATAGGTCTGTGAAGTCTTTCTATAATCCCATTCCCTTCTGCTCTATACGCCGCTCTAAACCTTCTCTCTATTCCCATTTTTCGCACAATTCTTTTAATTTCTCAAACCTGAACACCGTTCCATTATCCATTAACAACTCTTCCATTGGTCCTCTTTCGCTTATTAATTCTTCAATTTTCTATACAATTTCTCTACCACTTTCATTATTCAGTTCTTTCCAAATACCAAATCTCCCTGTTCCACAGTCAATGACCTATAAATATGACTTCCCTTCGAAATGGGTTATATCCAACGTCACTCTCTTCCAATTGTCCTCAACACTTAATCTTCATTCCTCATGCTTTGTTGGCGCAGGGTCGATACACTGACACTCTATGCATCTTTTCACACATTTTTTTACATCCTTTCTCCTCACGTTCGGGTCCACCAGTCTTGCGAGATATAACGTCCTTTCCACCCCTTGGTGATGTCTCTCGTGCTCCTCTTTGATCTCTTCCATTGTCATACCGCACAAATTTATATTTTCATCTTCTTTCCTAATTAACCAACTCCTCTTAACTCTTGTTAGACAATCCGCCTTGTTTGCTTCTGACTTTACGAATTTTATAGTCAACTCAATTCCCGTTTCATCCACCAGCTGCTTCAATATTCCCAATCTCCTTTTAATTAGAACCTCCGCCGCACCCTTTGTTTTGATTCTTGACTCTTCTTTCATTGTTGTTTCAATCCAATTCACTACTGTCGCAGAATCCGTTCTAACTTCAATCATTTCCATTCCCCATTTCAGTCCTATATTAACTCTTTTTAACACTAAATTTATATGACCTTTATCATCCTTCTTCCTTATCCAAGCGGCGTCCTCCACAACGTGGCCTCCAATTTTTAATACCACTCCCAAAGCCAAATTCTTGCATCGCACCACACAATTTCATTTTTATCTTCACTAACCCACCATTTCCCATTTACTGGATCACCCTTTCCATCGTTTCATTAAGCAAAATTTTTACTTCTTCGCTCACCTCTTCGTCCCATGATAAGTCTTCTGTTTTTCTCTTTATAAAGCTCGTTTCCACTCTCAAACACCCTGCTACCGGATAGTGACCAACCAACTCACCGCAGATACCAAAAACCTCTCTTCTCGTTATTTTTTCATTCAACTTTTTATTTTTAACTCTTTCCTTCTACTAAAAACTAAATCTAAAAAACTTCCGAATTCCAATTTCAGTCCAAGAACCTTACCGCCAACAACTTCTTCAGGCTCCTATGACACCAACCCAAACTTCAATAAATGATCTGCTACCACTTTCGCCGTTACTACATCCTCATCAACAATTATATCGATTGATATAATTACTCGTACCTCTTTTTATTTTTTTACTTAAACTTAAATCTTCTGAAATTATTATATTCATAATTCTCGGCGCTGAGTTTAACCCAAAACCCATCCTTGTTAAGAAAAAAACTTTCCATTAAACTTTACTGTCTGAAATTTCCATAGATCTTTTTCGACTCTGATTTGTAGGTATGCAGCCTTTAACTCTACGAATTTCCTTGAGCCCTTTTTTTTCTCCACTCCTTTAGTTTCTCATCGAAAACCGACACCCCATCTGCCATGTGACAGGACGTGTATTTATTTAGTTCTCTAAAATCTGATACTGGACGCACTTTGTTTTTAGTTTCTTGTACCACCGCCATTAATGGAATCACACCATCTATCTTTTCTCCACCAGGCACAGCAGCCAAAATACCATCCCTTATCCATTCATTTATTTCCTTTTCAAATTTCTTCTTTATTTCACCTTTTGTCGACGTCATATATACCTAATAGATTTGTTAACTTTGGAACATTTTCCTTCCATTTCCAATGCATTATTCACCTCTCCCAATCAAAATTTTCACAAAAATCTTTATCTTCGATACTTATTTTTTTATTGGCCATTGTTGCAACGTTTACATTTAAATCTTGTAACTTCTCTATCCCAAATGTTATCTTCTCTCTTGATAAACTCACACCTCCAAGTTCGAATATAATGTACAATCCTAGTATCGCATCTACACCATCCAAAAGTTTTTCAACAACTATCATTTCAACCTGAATAATTTTACCAACAATCTTCATATCCACAACTTCCTTTCCCAGACATTTCAAAATATCTCCATTAAATGTTTAAACTATATTATTGTAGTTACTCCCACCACACAAATTATCACATTTCAACGATTTATTGTATCCTGAGTCCACCAATCCGCGACATAACTTCCCATTGATTTCTACCATTATAATTGCAAGATTCTCTACTGCCGGATTCATTCGTCCGATGAAACCGCCTCCAGCTGTCCAGCGGTTCCATCTTCTGCATTTCCCGCCATTCCGCATTCATATGCCTTATGCCCTTGATTATTATTGCACCTCCAACATGTTATTCTTTCTATATTCTTATCTTTCTCAAAATTATAATAATTTCGATGGTAACATTGTCTCGCAATGTGCCCTTCTTTATGGCAAATAAAACATTTAATTCCATTATCATATCGTTCTATATTCATTTTTCTATTAACAAAGTTACTTGACCTCACTTTACCATTGTTGCTGTTATCATCTATCAAGTTCACACCTTTTACGGCATTACATTTACTTCCATTTATTGAAGCTAACACCCTTCCCTTTGCGACTAGTTCTTCGATCGATACTCCATCTAAATTTTTCACTATTCTAAGTTCCTTACTGATGCTCATCGGGAGACCCACAATAAAAGCTTTTTTAATAAAATTCTCATCGTTAATACCAGCCGCTCTAGTTAGCTTTTTTATTTCTGTTAGGTACAAATCCATCTGTTCTCCTTCCCATCTCTTTGTGATCAACTTTTCATACTCTATATATGGCCCCCTCACCAAATGCCTCTCGTAGTTTTTGCTTAATTGTTACGCTATTCTTTTTTGTCCC
>JABUQX010132663.1:17500-35000 GCA_015478945.1 Trachelipus rathkii | reverse complement strand
AGCAAATATTAGACCCTGCCCTTAATCTCAATTGCATTATATTTATAATATGTTTCTAATTAATTGTCTTTTAAAAAGTTTTCTTGTAAAATTTGTTTGAGAGAAACTTTGTAAAAGAAGATTTTTCATAAAAATACTTTTAAATTAATAAATTAAGTTTTGCAAGTAATTAATCAACTAATTGTTTATCCGACATAACATCACCATATATTAAAAAAAAATTTGATGATAACAGAGTGAGTAAAATTCTAATAAAACCAATCGTTTTTTATCTAAACTTTTAAATTAACTATTAACTAAAAAACAGGGAAAGGCGATCTATTTTATTTATGTTTATAAGGATTTAAAATCAAAGCTAAAAATACCAAAAAATAAATTTTTTCAAAATGACATATAAACTGTACTGCATTGTTGATAAATTAAAGCAATAAAAAAAATGAATTTTTAAAAAATTGATACTTGTTTATTTTGATGGAGCAGGTTACCAAAATTGAAGTAAAATTTAAAATGTAAAATTTTTCCCAAACTCCCCCCCCCCATTATCCTTATTGAACAAAATTAGAGATTATTTTTCTCTGACATTAGTCTTGCTTATAAAAAGCAAAGTTTCGGCTATATTAACAGAGAAGAAATTTCAAGATTTTATTAATTGTTAATGTTAATTCATCAGTTAAATAATAAACTTCAAAGAACGATTTATGTTTAATTTAATCATCATAACTAGAACAATTACTTGTATTTGTTTATGGAAGAAAAATATTAATGTAATTTTTTAATATTAATTAATTCAACATAAAAATATTCTTCCATTTCTGCATATTATGCAAATTGAAATAAAATTGTTCTTTTGCATTTGATATGATAGAATTAAATTATATATTTCTATAATAATTTGTAAATTAAAACTAGGATTTTGATGACAATAATTATATTTTATTTTTGTTAATTTTTCTTACATATTGTGGTCAAATAAATGGTTTAGACAGAAACAGTAAATGTAGAGAGGAAATTTATATATATATATATATATATATATATATATATATATATATTATTATCGGCGCTATTATTATTATTATTATGAAGAAGAAGAAGCTCAAGAGCATAATGAAAAAGTTATGCAGCATACATATATATATATTATATAAGTTATAAATAAGCATATATATTGTTATATATATATTATATATATATTAATATATATTATATTATTATATATATATATATATATATATATATATATATATTATATTATATATATATATATTATTACTAAATTCAAAAGTTGTTTAAATATTATCGCCAAAATAATAGGCAGTGTCAAATTAAACTCCTGATCTCTTGATGCAAACCACGAATCTGAAACCAATGAAATTAAAAACAATATAAACGCAGAAAAATAAAATGATGGAACAAAAATTTAAAAAAAAAATCGAACTAAGATTAAAAATAAACAAACGCCAAGCTTTCGACCCCTTCAAATGGAGGTTTTTATTCAACGAATTATAAACTTTAAAAGAGGAATAAATTTTAATATAAACCCGAGACAGCTTAAGATTTGTTCGACAAAACTCTTGATGTATTTTTCAAACATGCCTTTTAACACGTTTTTCCTCAATTAATAAATTATTTAACAGGTTATCAATTTTCATTTCTCCTGGATTTTTGTTGAAGTAACTTATGTTTTTTATAATGAAAATTATTTTATCTTGCAAAAATGTTGAGAAAAGAAAATTCATTGAATCATTTATTATAAAAAACACAAATAACTTCAACAAAAATTCAGGAAAAATTAACCTGTTAAATAATTTATTAATGGAGAAAAAACGTTATAAAGGGTTTTTCGGAAAAATACATTGAGAGTTTGGTCGAACCAATCAAAACTGTCCAGTGTACATAATAGAATTTTCTCCTCATTTACAGTTTAAAATTCCTTGAAGAAAGACCACAAGGTGAAGGGGTCGAAAGCTTGGTGTTTGCATATTTATAATTTTAGTTCTCTTTTTTTCAAAATCTTTGTTGAATCGTTCTATTTTTTTACCTTTTTATTGTTTAAAATATAATGGGTTTTAGTTCGTGGTTGCATAGAGAGAGGGTTCAATTTGCTTACTATATATATATATATATATATATATATATATATAAAAACTATTTTGAGAAGATATAGAAATATATATATATATATATATATATGCTATTATTAAGGTTATATATATACATACAAGGTTATATAAAGAAAGATAAAAATGAAAAACTATTGTGGGGAAGATTGTAAGAAAAATTTTCAAGCCTAAACTGGTTTGGAGGTGCCAGATTGGGAGAACCACACTACTCGGAACTCACCGCCTGAGCCATCCTCTAGGCGGTAGAGAGTCCGAGTATGTCGTTCTCAGTCGCAACATGCGTTGGTTCGACCCAAGAGAAGGCAATTTTCTTTATCTTCCCACAATAGTTCTTTATTTACTATCCAAATTTAAGCTGCGATCTATTGCAGTATTTACATCTATTATATATATATATATATATATATATATATATATATACATATATATAAAAAAACTTTTTTAAGAAGAATATATATATATATATTATATAGTATATATATATATATATATATATATATATATATATATATATATATATATTAGTATATATATATATATATATATATATATAGTTATATATATATATATATATATATATATATATATATAAATACACGTTTAAAAAAACTTATTTGAGCATAAAGGTAATTTATGCTTTCTCCTATTGGAAAATCAAAATGTAACTAATGTAAAAGTGAAAATTATTATGTTATATTTTTCTTTCATTTAATCCAACTTTCGCAATAAAATAAGAGAATTTTATCAGAACTGATGAAATTTTTAAAGATCGATCGTTTCTTTATCTTTGTCGCAGTTTGTCACGGTGCTTGAGTTGCAGAAAACGTTTTGGTTTACATCGTTCGGTTGCGACAATGGCGGAACATTTGGTAGCTTTAAGCTTATGTGGTTCAGAAGAGGAATGAGTATTCTGTGACGTTCATCCACTAAAAAATATTAAATCAGAGTGTTTGAAATGATGATGATATTATTATTATTATTATTATTATTATTATTATTATTATGATATTATTGTCTTTTAAATATTATAGTACTACTAGGCCATACTACTACAACCACTACTGCATACTATTATTATTACATACTATCTGTAATATAAACAACAAATCTCGTATATATTATATACATATATACATATTATTATTATTATTATTATTATTATTATATTAGTATATATATAGTTATTATTATATTACATATACTATTGTTAAAAATACATAAACATATTATATATATTATTATTATTATTATTAAGGTCGGCATACATATTATTACAATAATATATTGGTTATTGATATATATATATTATTACATATTATATTATTATTGATTACATACATATATTGGGCTATTATTATATCACAATCTTACATATACAAATAACTTTACATACACATATATACATATGGTTGGGATACAGTGAGCGCTATTGTTACATTAGCTATATTATGGTGAGCAGTTGAAAGATATTGGTTATTACATATACATATTATTATTATACATAATACATATATATATATTATTGGTTATTATTGTTATATTATTATTATACATATATTACATATTATTATACATATAGATATATTGGCTATACATGTTATGCTAAGCATATTGTTATTGGTACAATATAGCGCATATTATTAAACTATACATATTACATATATTATTATTACATATTGATATACATATTGATTCCTAAACTCTTATTTTAGATAGTTGTTTTAAACTTTGTATTTTAAAGAGCTATTATTATTATTATATATATATATTATATAACTTCCATATATATATTATTACATTATTATTATATTATTATTATTATTATACATACATATTATTATTATTATTATTATATACATATATTACATATTATTATATATTATATGGTATATTATCATTAGGGCTGCTATTATTATTATTATATAAACATATATTATATTATTATTATGCTGATTATTATTATTATATGGTTATTATTATTATATTCTAATTATTATAACTTTATATATATATATATTACATATTATTTATATATATATATTATATTATACATATTATTATTATATTATTGTTATATACATACATATATTATATAACAATATATATATTATTATATTATACATATATTACATATACATATATATACATATTATTATTATTATATATTATTATTATATATATATTATTATTATTTATTTATTATTATTATTATTATTATTATACATATATATATTACATATTATTATTATAAATTATATATATATATATTATTATTATATTATTATTATTGTTATTATAATATATTATATATTATTAAATAGTTATATATATATATATTATATTATTATATATTATTATATTATTATTATTATTATACATATTAATAATTATATTATTTACATATTATATTATTATATATTATTAGATATACATATATATATTACATATTACATATTATTGGTAAAATATTTATATAAAACTGTTTCTTTTCCTTTTCCTTTCAAGATTTACATATATACATCATTATTCTTGACAAATAATTTATATATTAATATAGCATTATTTGTTTTTTAATGGTTATATATTATTGCCATATTATTATGATATTATGTATAGATATTATATTTGCAAGTAGTTTGTATTATAAAGATTATTTAATATATTATTGTTATTTATATTTTATTACTTATTATTACATAAGTATATGCATTATAGTACATACATATATATATATTATAAAGATATATTATATATTATTATTATTATATCTATGGATAGATATTATTATATATATATACATATATATTATATATTATATATATATTATATATACATATACATATATTATTATACATATTATTATATTATTATTACATTCACATTACTGTATGCATGAGCGAATACATTTACTGTTTGGTATGGTTATTATTATTATTATTATTATTATATATATATATATATATATATATTATTATTAGTTATTATTGCTATTACTAGTTAGATATACATATTGCTACAGTATATATTATTTCCAGATACTTCAGATATTTGCGTTATTTGATTTAATGTATATTATTATATATATACATAAATTACATATTACTTATTATTATTATTATATATTATTATTAAATTATAAGTTTTTTTATTTATTATTCTTTTCATACAGAAGTATAATGTTGGCATTTGCCCCATTAGTTAAGGTTTATTATTTCCATATTATTATTATTATTATTATATTTATTATTATTATTATTACATATTATTATTGTTATTATTGGTATTAACACATATTGTTGTTATTATTGTTATTATTATATGTATTATTATATTATTACATATATTATTATTATTATTATATTATGTTATTATTACTATGGTTTTTCCAACTCTATTATGACATATGCATAAAATAATTGGTTATTATTAGTTGTTGTTATATTAATGTTTCATTATATATATATTAATATATTATTATACATATATTAGTTATATATTATATAATATTATACATATTATTATTATGTTATTATTATTATTATTGTTATGTTACATATTAAAGAGTTATATATATACATTTACATACATATATATTATTATTATTATATATTTATATTATACATATACATAACATAAAATATAAACAGCAACATATATACATATATTATATATATTATTATTAAAAGTTGAGTTAGTTATATATGCTATTATTATTGGTTATTATTATTATATATATTATTATTATTACATATATTATTATATTACATATTGTTTTTATAATATACTATATATTATATTATTGGTTATTTTTTATTGACGATGACAGCTCAAAATAAGAGGACAACATCTTTTTAATGTTATTATTATTATACATATATTATTATTATTATTATTATTATTATTATTATTATTATAGTTATCCGATTATTATTACATATATTATATATTATATATTATATTATTGTTATTATTATATTATAAAGCATATTATTATTATTATTATATATATATATATATATATATATATTATATTATTACATACATATATATTACAGCCACATTGATTATATATGATATGTTATTATGTTATATTATGTTATTATTATATTATTAGATATTAATATTATTTTATTATTAGAATATTATTGTATATATTATTATTGGCTTTATTATACATATACATATTAGCTATATATATATATATATATATATATAGTTAGTATATATATATATATATATATATATTATTATTAAGATATTATATATTAGTTATATTAAGGTTATATATATATATCAAAAAATCTTTGTTTGAATCGTTCTATTTTTACCCTTTTATTGCTTCAAAAATTATAATGTCTTAGTTCGTGGCTTGCAATAGAGAGGCCCTAATTTGCTTACTATATATATATATATTTGTTATTATTATAGTATATATATATATGTATATATTATGTAGTATAATAAGATATATATATATATATATAAGTATAAGGGTATTGTTTACAAACTATTGTGGGAAGATAAAGAAAAATTGCCTCCTCTGGAAAATCCAACGATAAAAGGTGAATTACATTCATGGAGAACTTTGAGCTCCCGAATAATCTGGTTCCTAACAGCAGGTTTTACCTCCAAATGGATCAAATGCTCTCAGTCGCAACATGTTGGTTCGACCCGAGAGAAGGCAATTTTCTTTATCTTCCCACAATAGTTCTTTATTTACTATCCAAATTTAAGCTGCGGTTAATTACAGTATTTACATCTATTATATATATATATGATATATATATATATGGTATATATATATATATATATATATGTTACAGCAGAGCAGTAGAATAGTTATATATTTATATATATATATATATATATTATATGCTATATATATATTATATATATATATATATATATATATATATAAATATATATATATTATATATATATAATATATATATATAAATAAATAACGTTTAAAAAACTTATTTGAGCATGCTTGCCCATTAAAACTCAAATGTAACTAATGTAACCCCATACTTATTATGTTATATTTTTCATTTTAAATTAATTTTTTTCACCAATAAACAAGAGAATTTTATCGTAACACATGAAATTTTTAAAGATCGATCGTTTCCTTAATGTTAACTCGCTAAGCCCAGGCTTCACGAGTGGCAAGAGTTTCGCCTCTAATATATGCAAGTATATGGCGGTGAGAGAGCATATATATATATATATATATACATATATATATACAGTAGTATATATATAATTTATATAGATATATGTTATATATATATATATACATATATGTTATTATTATTATTATTACTTATAGTATATAAATAAATATATATATATATATATATTATTATATATATTATTATTATTATTATATTATATATATTATTATTATTATTATTATATATATTATTATTATTATTATTATTATTATTATTAATATTTCATAATATAACAACAAAACATATAAATATACATATATTATATATTATTATTGAAGAAGCATATGAGCATGAATACATATTATTACATATTACATATTATATTATTATTATTAGCTGATATTATTATTATATATATATATCGGTATATACATGTTACATATTATATATTATTATTACATATTATTGTTATTATTATATATTATATATTACATATACATATATTATTATATATATATATATTATTATTATATATTATGTTATTATTATATATTAAGTATGTTATTATTAGTTATTATTATAATATATGATGTATATATATTATTATACATATTATTATATATTAGTGCTATTATATATATATTATTATTATTATTACTTTATGGTTGTTATTATTGCGTTACATATTATTATTACTACATATTAATATTAATAGATATAGGCGCGATATATTGCCAACCTATACATATGATAAGATATGAGTTATTGGCTACATATATTATGTATATTATTATTATATATTAGCTATTATGTATAAAAAATACCATTATAGGAAGAGGAATACCATTATACATAGTATTTTATGTTATTAAAATTGCGCGTATATTATATTACAGTTATTATGCAGCATACTACAGCGATATATATATATGGCGTTATATATATATATTATTATATTACTATATATATATTATTATTATTATACATATGTATTATTATATATATAAACGATATTATTATTATTACATATTATTATTTATATTAAGTTATTATTATTATTACATATTATGTTATTAGCTAGATAAAGAAAGAATATTACATATACATATACATATATTATTAATAATACATTTTATATTATGCTACAGCAGTTATTACATATATTATATATTATTACATATATATATGATATATATAAGGGTACATATAAAGAAAGAGCATTATTATTATATATGTGATAGCTATTATTATTATGCCATGTATATATTATTTACATATATTATATATTATTATATATATTATTATTATTATTGTTATTATTACATTATATTATTATATATATATATATTACATATATATAAATCAGCAAAGAGTTATGCTAAAAGATATATATTATTATATATGCTATTATTATTATTATTATATTATTATATATATTGTTATATTATTATGCTATTATATATATATATACATATACATATATATTATGACATATATATGCATATTATATTATATATTACATACATACATATTATTACATATATATATTATTATTTATATTATGTTCATACATATACATAATATATATTGTTGTTACATATATTGGCTACATATATTATGTTGGCTGGTTGGAGTATACATATTAATATGGCTACTGGCGGCTACATACATGGTGCGCGCTACAGCTGATAAAATGTTACTGGTTATACGTTGTTATTATTAGCTGGCTACATACATGTTACATATACACATACTACAAGTTGGGCTATTACATACATATTATAAAGAAGCGCTATTATTACATATATGATATATATATATACGCGTATATTACGCATATACGTTTACATGTATGCATGCATGCATACATACATATATATTACATATATTATACATGATATTATTTATTATATATTATTATTATGCATATATATATTATATATATATATATATATATATATATTTATTATTATTACATATATTATTGTATATACATATGTTACGCTGCGATATTTCAGATTACTCTTAGATACTTACATATTTCCATGCACGCATATATTATTATTATTATTATATTATATATATATTAAAGAAGAGTGGAACATTGCTATATATATTATTATGTGATATATATGATATGATATATGATATGATGTTGCAATGAAGGTTATTACAGCTATTATTGTTGATATTGATATATATTATTGTTATTATATACATTACATATTATTATGGCGGTTTTAATATTGTTATTATATATATGTTATTAATATATTACATACATATTATATATATTTCCATATACATATTTCTTCTATTTTATTATTGTATATATTACTATTATTACATATTATATTATTACATATATTATTATTATATATATTATTACATATATTATTATGTATATATATATATATACATTATATTATATTATTAGCATATATACATTATTATTACATACATTGGCTGGGCTATTATTATATGGGAAAGATGATATATACATGGCGGGCGCTATATGATATATTACTGGCATTATTATTGAGTTATGATATATGGTTATTATTATTTCATATATTACATATACATATACATATTATGAGTATTTGATGGTGATATATTATTATTATTATTATTATTATTATATATTATAATATATGTTATATATTATATATTATATATATTATTATATTATTATTATTATTATTATTATTATATTATTATTATTATTATTATTATTATTATTAATATATTATTATTATTATTATTATTATTACATATTATTATTATTATGTATATATTATTATTATATTATTAGAAGATATATACATATATTAGTTATATATATATAATATATGATATTTTGATTACATAACATAATTATAAACATAAATATATATATATATATATATATGCTATATATATATATATATACATATACAGTTATACATTAACTTTAAAACATTAAACTTTTTATATTATTACTGTTATAGTGCTACATATTATGTTACATAATACATATAAGTTGGGTTGGCTACCTATAATACAGAATACAATATGGTTCATATACATATTATTATTGTTATTCTAGATATATATATATACATGCGATACATATATTGTTATAAGATAGTTATACATATACATATTATATATGTATCCATGTATATATTATTATATTATTATTAGCATATGAGATATATATATATATATATATACATATATATTATTATTATTGCTATTATTGTTATAATACATGTATGGTTATTACGCGGCTGGGCTTTTACTGTTATTATGAGCATATATTATATGATATTATATTATGTATTATATAACTGCTGGTTATGTATATGGCATGTTATTATTATTATATATATATTATATTATTACATATATGTATATATACATATATATATACGTATTATATTACAGCATATGCGTATGTATATACGGCGCCATTGGCTGGTTGAGCTGTTACATTACAGCAGGCTAAAGCAATGTTGGTTATTAAGAGCAGCTAATATTATTATATGCGGGCATATGTACGTTATTAGATATATATATATATATATATATATATATATATATATATATATATATATGGGCCATATTCCGATTATCCGTCATATGTATCTTAAAACTATTAATGCTACAGTAAAACGGATTACATTGTTGGAATGTCGTCCAATGTTGGTCCTGAATAAAGAATATTTCGTAATCTCGGAAGAAGAAAAAGGAACACATTTTTAGAATCCTGGTTAAAATTTCACACAAGAAAATGTAAAAATAATATTAATAAAAAAAATATTATTGTTAATAAATATAGTATTATGATTAGGGAAGGCCTATTTAGAGATCCTTAAATTATTTCTCTATTAAACAAATAGATTTTCTATTAAATTTTGCTTTATACGGGCACACTAGGGGTTGAGCCGGTTTTGGGAACATAGGGGGATGCCCATGCACTCGTAGGGGGCGGAGAACCCCGCGATACCCAAATACCAAAGAGCGGGGTCTGGAGACACTTCCCGGAGGGGGGGAATTAGTCAACCCCGTGGTTCCCCGGAAGGCCGAGAGACCCCGACTCTGCCATCGGTGGGTATACCTTTAGTAAAAAAAAAAACAAATTTAATAGAAAGTCTTTTTATTTTATCGTGAGAAACCAATAAAAGGTCTCTAAATAGGCTCTCTTAATCATATTACTATATTTATTAACAATAATTTTTTTTTTTACTATTATTATTTTTACGTTTTCTTATGTGAAATTTTTACCAGGATTCCAAAATGTATTCCTTTGCTAGCTTTGTAGTCTTTGAGATATAATTTTTTTTTATTTTTATTTTTTTATTTTTTTTTTTCTTACATTTCCAGCACAAAATTTTACCAGAATTCCAGCAATGTATTCGTTTTTACTGTAGCATTAATAGTTTTTAAGATACACATGACGGATAATCGAAAGCTGACTCCATGTTTGCGTATATATATATATACAGCAGCAGCAGCAGATATATATATGATATATATATATAAGGTGTTATTATATATACATATAGTTAAGGTTATTATGCTATATATATATATATATTATACATATGTTAGATATACATATATATGGCTATTGGTTGTTATTGCTAGCATACAGCATGGATGAACGTACGTGAGTTGTTATATACATATACATATATACATATATATTATGTATATATTATTATTATATATATATATATATTATATATATATTGGTTATTATATTATTATATATATATTATATATTATTATATATATATATATATACATAACATAAATATAAATAAAAAATAAAAATAAAAATAAAAACATAAATATATATATATATATATTAGTTATTATTATTATATATTATATTATATATATATATATTATATATATATTATTGGTTATTTTGATAATTATGTGCTACAGTTAGTTATGCTGAAGTTATTATTATTACATATTATATATTATTATATATATATATTATTACATATTATTATTATTATTATTATTGTTATTATATTTATATATATATATATTATTATTATTATTATTATTATTATTATAATATTATTATACATATATATATTATTATTATTATTACATATTTTATTATTATATATATACATATTATTATTATTATTATGTTGCTGATATATATTATTATTATACATACATATTATTATTTCCATATTTACATATAACATATATATATATACAGCAAAGATATATATGAGTTATATATATATATATATATATATATATATATATATATATATATATATATATATATATATATATATATATATATATATATATATATATATATTACTTTTTATAAAAATTAACAGCCATTTCTAAAACTAAAATGACCAGAGAAATAATGTTGCCAAGAAAGAGTCCATAAAATGCCGTTTGCATGTGTTCAATTCGCAGTTTTTGTCTCTTATTAATCTGAAAAGATATTTCACTAGCATAAGAATGGCAAAATAATTTCAAAAAAAATAGTCAAAAATTTCCTATAATAAAGATTTCGATAAATATTAGGAGCAAAGATAATAATGAAAGTTTTCAGTTTAGAGTTTCAATTTAAATCTTTTCACACCGTTTATTCTGGTTTCTATTCATATATTACAAAAAGGCAACATTAAACTTTAATTTTTACCTTAATTATCCCCTTAGATTCCAAAGTTATTAATTTTCCTTCTTAATTAAACAATTTACAATTCTAATAATTCTAATTATACCTGCTTATTACTTTTCCAAGAACTTTTTATTTTGCTCAAATGTTTTTCAAATATTTTCGTGTATATTCCTGTTTCTATTAATCTTCTAAGTTTTAAACTTATTGGTTTTGTGAGTTGTGAGTGCTTTTTAAATAAAAAACATAAATATCCTTCATAAACCTATTGGTAAAGAGAAAATATATATATATATATATATATATATTGAGCAATAATTTATTACATGGCTATTATTATTACATATTACATTGGTTATATATATATTATTACATATTATTACAAGGTTGTTATTATTATATATTATTATATTATGTTATTATATATGTATTATTATTATTACATATTATATTATTATTAGTTATATTATTGGTTATTATTATTATTATATATATTTATACATTATATTATTATTATTATATTATATTATTATACATATACATATATAAATATTACATACATATTACATATACATTATTACAATCAACTTATGTCCATATCACAAATCATGTGATATTTCATATATATTGTTCAGCGCTGTAACCCAGCAACTTTCACTCACCCGTGCCTCCTCTCTCTCCAGATATATATATTATTGGTTGTTATTATTGTTGTTGGTTGGTTGTTGTTATTGTTAGCATATACATATATATTATTATACATATATATTATATATATATTATTATTATTATTATTATATATATATATATAAACATATATAAATATATATAAATATATATATATATATATACATATATTATATATATATACATATTAGAGTAAAGATATATGCCATACATATTATTGGAGTTATATTATTATTAGTTATTATTATTATTACATATTATTATTATTATTATAAATATATATATAAACATATAACAGCATATATATATATTATTACATATTATTATTATTATTACATATTTATTATTATATTATATATACATATTATTATTATATGAGTTATACATATATATATATTATTATTATTATTACATATTACATTACATATTGAGTATACAACATATATATTATATATATATATATATATATTATTATTATATATATATTATATTGGTTATACATATATATTATACAGCACATATATGGCTATGTTGCTATTATTATGCTGAGTTATATATTATATATATATATAAATATATAAATATAGCATATAAACATATTATATGTATATTATTATTATTATACATATATATGCTACATATTATTATATATATATATATTATATTACAAGATAGAAGAGCAGTTACAGCAGCTATATACACATATATGATATGGTGGTTGGGCTGGTTAAGTTGAGCATACATAGTTATAGATATATATATATATATATACATACTGAGATATCCTGCCAAAAAGTCTATGCATTAAAACCGCTTTGGTTGTCTCATGGCAGTTACTAATATTTATGTAATATTTTTATAATAATTATAAGATTTTTTGTCATTTCAGTTCCATTAATGTTTGTTTTCTTTGCCATTTGTTTTTAAAGTAATTTAATTATTTTATTAAATATTTTTTGTAATAAAAGTATACATTTATAATGTATAATATTTAAACACTATTTATAAAAACTATTTATAAACAAATTTGTACTTAAATTCAGAATTCGGAAACCGTCCGACGTTCCCCACTCTCCTCTTTGAGCAGAGATGCTCCATTTTTAATGGGTTATAAGCGTTATTTAATAGGGGTTATACTTATATTTTCGTTTTAATTTGTCATCATAATCTTTTTATATTTATTATGTAAACAAAAATAAGAAAATTTTATCGTAACATTATAAAATTTGTATAAATAGATAGTTTCATAATGTTAACTCGTGCTGAGCGCCGAGCAGCACGAGTGCAGGAGTCGCCTCTGATATATATATGGCAGCAGATATATGTTATAGCAGAAGAGCAGCATATATATATATATTATATATTGGTTATGCCATATTATATATATATTATACATATAAAGATATATATTATATATATATTATTAGTATATATATATATATATAAATATATTACATATTATTTCAAGTATGTTGATTTGTTATACTATATATATATATATTATTATTATTATTACATATATATAGAAGATATATTATTATATATTATATATATATATATATATATTATTACATATACATATACACATATACATAAAGGAGGCCACCACTCTACACCACTACCTCACTACCATGCGCGAACAATAGAAATTGATATGGGGCTAAAAACATCTCCATATAGCCCACCCCACCTGCTTTTGAGAGAGTGATATGAGCAAAGAATATATACAGTTATTATACATATTATGAGCATATATATATTATATATATATATATGTTATTATATATGTATATGGGTATGGTAAGTATATGATACTATGCTATTATTATATGGTTGTTATGTAGCAGCAGTTGCTACATATATGCTATATGGAGTTGTTAGCTATATTATATATATTATATGGTATATGCTATTATTATTATTATATATCCTAGTATTCACACATACGCATTGCACACACACACACACACACTACACACATTACACACACACACACACACACATATATATATATATATATATATATATATATATATATATATATATATATATATATATAAGTATATATATATATATGTATATGTATGGAGTGAGATACCTTTGGAAAAAAATGGAACGTTGCCAGATTATGCGATTAAATTGTTTTTCTGCTATAATTTTACAAAGAAAACTAATTTTTAGGGAAACTAAAAATATCATATATATATATATTATTATTATTATATTATTATTATTATATATTATATATATTATATATATATATATTATTATTATATATATAAATATACATATATTATTATTGAAGAGTTATTATTATTATTATTATTATACATAAATTATATTATATATTTCCATATATTATTATATTATTATTATTATATATATTATTATTATATATTATTATGATATATTATACATATATATTATTATATATATATTATTATTAATGTGTATTGTTACATATATACATATTATTATTATTGTATTATTATTAAGATATATTATTATAATATATATAGAGTATATATATTATATATACGATATATATATCGGCACAAGTCTAAATAAAGAGGCGTTTTTCAAATCAATTGAAAATGCCCTATAAGCTGAAGAAATTCCCGGAATATTTTATATATTCTAACAATTATTTAAACAATTCTTCTCTTCAATCTTTTTTGAACCATCGAACTGCTGCATCGTTTATTCTGTTGTCATTTTCTTTTATATATATATATATATATATAAGGTTAAGGTTGGTTGGCAAAGCAGCATACAGCAGCAGCGGCGTTATGGCAGCAGCATATATATAAGTTATACATACATATATATAAGAATTATATTATTATGATATTATTATTATTATTATTATATTAAGTTACATATATTATTATTATTATTACATATATCTTTACGAGCGTGACTTATTCCTATTTTTAATATGCCGGTACGAAACATATATATTATATGTTTATATATATATATATAAATATATATATTATTATTATTATATATTATTATTATTATTAGATATTATTATTATATATATATTATATACATATTATATATTATTATTATTGTTGGAGTGAATAGTTAACATGCTATACATATATACATATGATACATACAGTGATTTACCCTCTTTATTTATTTATTTACTTTAGTTACTTTATTCATATTTATTTACTTAATTTTACTTTTGTAGCATGTCTCAAAAATATTGCATCAAATATTTTCATGAAAACATTAAAAGTTAAATTGACGTTGCAAATTTTTTTTCAAAAGTTTATTATTATTCCTTCAAGTAAAGTATGCAACAATAATCATTTTATGAAAATAAAGTGCTATGGAAATAAAGTTTTCTGGGAATGTCGAAAAAATCCTTGTTCGAACAAGAAAATTTCTGTGAAAAAAGAAACTTGGTTGGAGGGTTCTAGTTTGCTTCTTTCTAAAATCCTGTTATTTATTTACTGCTGTTCTGAAGAATTGACGAAAAAGAATTAAATATATCAAAGCAAACAGCAATTACCTTTAATAACTATTTGCGTGAGGTAAGTAATTTAATTTTTTTAATTGTTTCTTTAGGTTAGGTTAGGTTAGGTTAGGTTAGGTTAGGTTAGGTTAGGTTAGGTTAGGTTAGGTTAGGTTAGGTTAGGTTAGGTTAAGTTAGATCAGGTTAGGTTACGTTATGTTATAGTTATTCATTATTTCAGGTTTATCTTTATTTTAATTTCTTTTTTTCGATTTTGCAGGTATGTGCTGACAAACTTTTTAAAAAACAATTATGTATTGGTGATCCTGAACAAACGGCAGAAATAGATGAAACTCATTTCTCAAGAAGGCAGATTGGTCACAGAACAGAGGGTTTT
>JABUQX010132663.1:5000-15000 GCA_015478945.1 Trachelipus rathkii | reverse complement strand
TGGCTCTTTTCTGATATTTTTGCCTTTTTAAGTTATTTGTAAAACGTATTTATCATTTAATTTTAATAATAAAACGTAATTATCATTTTATTTTATTTGAACTAAAATTCTTACCTAAGAAATAATTAATAACTAAACACAATTCGAAATAAGTTCATACAATTTTTAATAAAAAATTTAAAAAAGGAAAGAATCTGAGCTTCACACCGAAAGCAATTTCTAGTCAATTATACTGCATTTTTAACTTTTTCAACATAAAAAAACTACTCAAGTTTGCGGGTCATCAAGCTCACATGTACCATATATATATATATATATATATATATATATTGAGCAGTTTAGATATCTATGTTATATATATATATATATATATAGAAGAAAGATATATATATATATATATATATATATATATATATATATATATATATATATATATATAGGTCTTCACTATATTTTTGACAGTTGCCAGATTGAAATAAAAGCCATATGGGGGTAAAAAAATGAAATGAATAAATAAATAAAATAGTATCTAAACTGTTGTGTTCAAAAGTTTTCAAAACTATTCTTTTTTGTTTCTTTATTTATTTTAGAAGAAAACTACGTCGTTAATAGTTAAAATTTTTAGTTTGTTTGTGTGTATAATCTGTCTGAAGTTCTCTCGTTAATTTTGGTTTGTAATAAAAACATGGAATATAATTTGTTTTCGTTAATAGAAAATATTAAAAATGAAATGGATGCAACACGTATTTTTCAACAATTTAAGATTATTCCTAGTCACAAAATATGTTAAAGAAGTCACAACATTTCGTTATAATTCATTGCTTAGACTTTAGAGAGGTTAATTATTATTTTTAGTTTTAATAAATATTATTATTAATATTATTATTATTATTAATGTTTAGATTATATTATTATTATTATTATTATTATTATTATTATTATTATTATTATTATTATTATTATTATTATTATTATTATTAGTATTATTATTATTATTATTATTATTATTATTATTATTATATGGCCAGCCTCTAGAAGAGCCACAATCCATATCTCAAAACTACAACAGCTACCGGGAAAGAACACATTGTTGGAATCCTGGCAAATTTTACCGAGGAAACTGTAAAAAAATCCTCGAACCCTGCTGCTCCACTTCTCTATGACCCTTTGGAATCCTGGTACCTTGGTTTTCACTTATTATGAACCATGCTAAATTAAATATAAAAATCATTATTTTTTGGGGGGGTACAGGGACATAGCATATATATATATATATATATATATATATAGTATAGTAGTATATATTATATATATATATATATATATATATATATATATATTATATATATATATATATATATATATATATATATTATAGGCAGATATATATATATATATATATATATATATATATATATATTATTTGTAAAGGTATTACACGGAAATTTAGGGGGCTCGAGCCGACGGGGAACACAGGGGGGGACGTTTTCCATACCCCCTGTAGGGGAGGGCGTGGTGCCGCGCGACACCCATAAATACCAAAGAGCGGTTCCAGAGCATTCCTCCCGAGGGGATGAATTAGTCCTACCCCCTGTAGTTCCCCGGAAGGCCGAGAGACCTCGACTCCTGCCATCGGTGCGGTATACCTCGGTATTCTTTAGTTAAAAAAGCAAAATTTAATAGAAAGTCTATTTATTTTAACGAGTAACCAATAAAAGGTCTCTAAATAGGCTCTCTAATCATATTACTATAATTATTAACAATAATTTTTTTTTATTTTTTTTACATTTTCCTATCCAAAATTTTTTGGCCTTACCGGGATTCTAAAAATGTATTCCTTTTCGCTGTGAAGCTATTGGTTTTTTTTTCCCTCGCACTAAAATTGAACTGTAGCATTCCAAAGCAATGTATTCCTTCCGGTAGCTGCCTTAGTTTCCTTTTTGAGATATGGATTGTGTGGCCCTTCTAGAGGCTGACCTTATTTTATATATATATATATACAGTTATTATATTATTATATATATATATATATATATATATGCGTATATATTATATACATATATATATATATATTATATTATAATAGTTATAGCAGCGAAGAGTTGCGTTGTTATTATGGTTGCTATATTATGTTGCAGTTATGTATATATATATATATGTTATATATATATATATAGTTGTTACAATGTTACGTAAATTAAAAAATAGAGATTGGGAAGCTCAAATATTTTTCATAAGGATACTTTTATATAATTTGTTTCTTAAATATATAAAAAAACGATATTTTTCAACTTGTAATAAGGATTCTTTTGATTGAATTTTTCCTAGCTATTTTATTATCTTTCAGTATTTTTGAAATCTTGTAAATCTGGCTACTGTCAAAAACTATAGAAGATCTCCAAGTATATATATATATATATATATATATATATATATATATATAGCATATGTTATGCATATATAGTTATATATATATTATATATATATATATATATATATATATATATATAAAGTTAAATATTTATCAGTTTAATATATATATATATATATATATATATATATATATATATATATATATATATATATATATATATATATATATATATATATATATATATATATATATATATATATATATATATATATATATAACCTTTACATAACTTAATTAACCAAACTTAAATATACATAATAATTAAATATTTGAACCGCTTAAAATTATTAAAAAAAAAAAAAAACAGCCTCCGTTTTCAATAAGACGCCCGTTATATTTCAGTAAAAAAAATTCAAACCTTTAAAAATATTAAAAACAAGTCCTAATTATTTATTTAAATCTATCTAACCTTAAATAACTTAATTAACCTTACTTAACCTAACCAAATTTAAATATATACTAATTAAAGATTACAAATTTTTGAAATTATAGGAAAAAAAGTCGCCTACGTCTATCATTTCGAGCACAACAAACAATTTAATCGCATAATCTGGCAACGTCCCATTTTTTCCAAAGGTGTCGGGCTATCTGGACTTTATAACCTATATAAGGTTGACAGAAAGAAGAAGATATATATATATATATGGTAGGGAAAAATATATGGAAATATGATATATATACATGTTATACATGCAAGTAAATTACTATTACACTGATATTATGTTTTTGTTGTTTGTTGTTGTTTTTTATTATATATATATATATATATATATATATATATATATATATATATATATATATATATATATATATATATATATATATACAATTAATTAGTTTAATAATAATAATAATAATAATAATAATAATAATAATAATAATAATAATAATAATAATAATAATAATAATAATAATAATAATAATAATAATAATAATAATAATAATAATAATAATAATAATAATAATAATAATAATAAACTATATAAATAAATAAATATTAAAAATACCAAAAACAAACCGCAAGGCTTGTGTGAAGCAAGAGAGAAAAAGATAAAGCTAGGTTGATCTTACGTTTCTCTTGCTGATATCAATATTCCTTTGACAATTGCCCTTTTAAGCACCAAACCCATGGTAAACTACTTCCATTTTGACCTGACCTTCCAGCTGGAAATCTTCGCGCATTCATCCTTTGACCTAACGCTCTAATCTCCTTTCTTTTTAAAGATTTCATATAGTCCCTAAGAATCGACCAGAGTAGAATTAGAAGAAAAAAAAGATACCGAAGAGATTAGCATTTTTAGAAAGTGTTAGCAACAAATCGGTTGGAGAAAATAAGAGATTGAAAATCAAATTTAAAGTTGTTGTTAGATATGTTTTTGACAATGTCAGTGCATTTGCTTCTAGTGAAACTACGCTTGACTTTCTGTTAATATCACAAAAACAATTTTGAGAGGAATGAAAATTAGAAAGATTGATAGTGCAGTAGAACAAGAGTTTTTTTCCATTCCACATAAGCGTTGTTCCTACCCTAAAGTGCACGTAAACAAAGGCCATCAAAATACGAATTTTAGGATAAAAAGATTTAATTAAAAATGGAATACACTTGCTAATCCAATCAGGGATAACGACCCCTGCCTTTTCGGCAGGCACCGATGCTTTCTCAGTGTCAAAACAGGATTCATTCCAAGAATAATTAGCGAAGATGCGATTAAAGTGGCAGAAAGTAGGTTTAAGGCTGTAATTAATGGCTACACATTTGTTGTCAGAGTTCCTGATAGTTGGAGAAATTGCATATTTTTACGAAAAATAGTAATGGTGAAACACAAGTGAAGCCATTATCGTGCAGGGTGGAATTAGATGAAAAAAGAGGTCGAAGATTTTAGCCTTTTCAGAATGAGTGTTCGCACAGAAATGTTAAAACAAATAAAAAAAAAAGGAGAGACAGATTTACAGAAGCTATCAGAGCTGTTTTTGGCAAAAGCCAAGAAGATAATTTATCAGAAGAACAAGCAAGAAGGTTGACGCATTTCCTTTTAGTGAAAGAAACTTAGCCTACCGAATAATATTCCTGCAATGATTTAATAAGATAATGAAATTAACTAATTTAATAATGAAATTAATAAGAGTGATAGTAGAACGAGAGCTTTCGCACACATCATACGCAATGTCTCACTCCTGAATGGCAAGTGAACAGGCTCAGTTGAACCATGGATTTTGGAAAGAAAAAGATTTAGTGGAAGATGGTATAAACCTGCTCATCCTGGCTCCCACCTTTTCAGCAGATATTGAGACGTCTTTCGAGCCAAAACAGGATTCGTTAAAAAGTTAGTATGCAAAGAAAAGACACAATGTCCCTAATTAATCACTAAAATGCCAAAAAATTCGCTTGAGGCAGGTGGAGCTGCTAGAGGAAAGTGTTATATTAAAGGGCTAGCTTCGATCTTGGCTATGGGATTTTTCGGTCACTGTCCAAAATTGAAAATGGTTATAATTTCCTAATTTTCAGCCAATTTGGGTCAAATAAAAAGCAAACTGTAGCTTTTTCTCTTCGAAAAACGTTGTTTTCAGGCGTTTTTCTAAGTCTCTATTGATTTGGTTTGTATTTTCAATTTTTTTAAACCTATATTTTTAATATCTCCTGATTTTTTCCTAGAAAGGATTGCCGCAATGACTTGAAACTTGAAATATAACTTTTTTATTTTTTTTTTTTTTTTTTTGAAAGCAGTTCCCAGCAAGTTTCTAATTTCGAAACCAACTTTTTTGGTTTTGAAAAATGAAAAATTGTGAAATATTTTTTCTGTTTATCAAATCAACATGAAATTTTCAGGACACATGTAATTTTAGGAGATAGTCATTTTGTATTTAAATAATATTTATGTATACAAAACAATTTTGCCTTTGTTCATAGAGAAAAAAATTTTTTTCGAAATTTTTCATAATTTTTTTGGTTTATAAAAAAAAACGATATAAACAGAAAAGGTGTATCTTCCTAAAATATATACGGCCTGAAAATTTTATATTGATTGGATATCAAGGAAAAAGATTGCCGCACTTTTTCACTTTTCAAACAAACAAAAACGAAAAAGAACGATAATTAATTTTATTTCTACTCATATAATCAATATTAGATTTTCAGGGCGTCTGTAGTTGGGGGAGATACACCCTTTTATAATTATTTTTTTTTTGTATACTAAAAAAAATTTAAATTTGATAAACTTCTTTTTTAATATGTTCCAGGAACAAAGGTAGAACTGTTTCATATACAAAAAATATTATTAAGACAAAAAATGTGTATTTCCATAACTACATATGCCCTGTGAATTGCATGTTGATCGGATAAGCAGGAAAAATACAATCCCAATTTTTCTTTATCAAAAACAAAAAAGGTGGATTCGAAATTCAATCATTGCTGGGAACCGGCTTCAAAAATTCAAACAAAAACATAATGAAGTTTTTGGTAATAGACCTATCTTTGATTATTTGAAGTTTCAAGTTATTGCGATTAACCTTTCTTTCTATGGAAAAGAATGGAAATTTTAAAAATAATAGGTTTAAAAAAAGGAAAATACAAAACAAATCAATATAAACTCAGTAAACTTCTGAAATACAAAGTTTTTAGAGTTCAGACAAAGCTACAGTTTGCTTTGTATTTAGTTCAAATTGACATAAAATTAAGAAAAATATAACCATTTCCGATATCCCATATCCAAAATCGAAGTTAGCACTAAAAAGCTACAAGAATGTATCAGAGTTACCGAAAGGAGGATAAATAGTGTACTTATAACGAGGAGTGGTAGTTATGTACAAGGATATGTGCAGGCTCCATAATCAACTGGCCTAGATTGTTTAGAATACTGAATAATCTAGCTAAGTCCATATCTATATAAGTATTGTAAAAGCACAACCACTTAGTGTTGTGCGGTTGAAATCCCCTAAATAATAGACAGCATTTGGATGATAAAGCGCAACAGTCTCGTGAGAGGTTGTAAGATATTGAACAAAAGTGGAAAATCTGTCCCATTACGGAAGCAATAACAGAGGCACAAGATATTGGTAGTAGTGGGAGATAGATTTTAAGAAAAAAAACATCATAATTAAGAGATTCAAACTTTACCGAACGTGTTGCAGTAGCCTTGATGTTTATAAGCACAGACCCAACCATTCAGACGGAAAAAAAATTATAGTTAGAGATATTTAGGATACTAGAGAAAGAATCCATGGATAGTTTAATCTCAGACAGAAGTAAAATGTTAGGATGAAAAGTAGGGAAGTGGTGTTCAACAGATTCGAAAATAGCACAAAGGTCAAATAACTGAAGCACAGTCAATAGAAAATCCATTCTGCGACAAGCTCTTTCTCAAAAGGCTACTACCTCGAGAACTTACCTTTTAAGATAGAACAATATCCACAGACACAACTTTAAATACAGTAAATAATAAATAGACCAAAATAATTTATGCCCAAAAATGAAGTCGTTAAAACACAGAATTAAAGTTAAGACTTGTCAGATTCAATTATTTGTAATTTAAAACATAAGCCGGAATATAAACCAAACACACACTACTCTAGAGTAAAACCATATTACTACAATATAGCCTACCAAAAACAACTAACTGACAAGTATAGTATTACAATATAGCCTAACCAGTGGCGTAAGCTGCAATTTTTTTTTAAGGGGGCTGGAACTGTGCCGCCCTCTGATATATATATATATATATATATATAAATATATATATATATATGTATATATATATATATATATATATATATATATATATATATATATATATATAAGATATATATAAGAGTAAGAGATATATATATATATATATATATATATATATATTTAGGTAAGTGTATATATATATATATATAAGCATTGAATTTTATTACATATTATTATTATTATTATTATTATTATTATATTATTGATATATTATTATATTACATATATATATATATATATATTATTATTATTATATATTATTATATATATGGTTATTATTATTATATATTATTATTATATACAGACAACATATATGTATATTATTACTGGCTATTATTGGTTGTTGGTTGTTATTGTTGGTTATTATTACATAGAACAGGAATTGTATGTATTTACATATGTATGTATATATGGTTATGATATATTATTACATACATACATATGGGATACTACTGTTGGCTGGCACATGCTGCTATATTGGCATACATACATATATTATTATTATTTCTATTATATTACATATATATTCCTTATATATATATATTTGCTATTATTATTATTATTATTCATATGCTATTATTATTATATTTTATTGAAACGAGTTAAAAGAGTTATATTAAATTTAAAAACATGGTTATTACATATTAATATATTATTACATATATATACATATATATTATAATTAAACTTATATGATTTTTAAGCCGTATATTAAGCTATTACAAATTAAAAAAAAACATCTATAATACATAATATTATTGGCTATACAGAGCAAATAGTTAGAGTATATGATACATGTACATACAAGTTGGTTATATTGAAGCTATCAAATTAAGAAAGAATATAAATCTATAATACATCGATATATACTTATTATTACACACCATATTTTCTATCGACGATTTTGAACGATTTTACTGATTTTTATTTGTTTTGCAGACGATTTAGAAAAATTATTACATATACATATATATATTAAATAAATTAAAATTACATATATAAGTATGGTTTTTATTCTTATTATTATTATATATTGGTATTACATATTATTATACATATTATTGTTAAGAAGAAGATACAAATATGCTATTACACAAAGATACAATGACATCAAATACATATATTATTATTCTTATTATTCTTATTAGACACATATATTATTACATACACATTATTATTACATATAAGAGATATATATATATAAGAGTTTATCAGGTATATTTATCTATATTCTATATTTATATATATATTTTTCTATATATATAAGAGTTTTCTATATTTAACAGAACACCCACCAGGAACACCAGAACATTGAACCTCAAATACTTGCTGCTAATGGAAAACTCCGGTTATCATGATAGGCCTGGTTAACAAGCGAATTGATTTTAACCAGCCACCCAAGGACCTTTCTCGTTGGGTACACCTGACATGGCGTTAGTCCTACCTGGGTGGTTGGTTGAGATTGAGCTTTATATATATATATATATATATATATATAGTTATGTTACAGCATATAAGGTTATTATTATTAAGGCTATTGCTATGCATATTAAGATAGTTGAAAGATACATATTAAGGCTATTATTATATACAGTTATAGCATAATGTATATACATACATATATATGGTTATTAAGGCGCTACAGTTAGCTATGATAGCATATATGTTGAAAAGAGTTGTTATTGTTATATATATATTATTATATATGTTATATGCTATTATATATATATATATATTATGCGTTATGCTACATATATATATTATTATATATATATATATATTATATATTATTATTATTATTATGTTATTATTATTATTATTATAGCGATTATTATTGTGCTACATACAATATTGTTGTTACATTATTATTATTATAATTATGTCTATTATTGGTTATTATTATTATTGCCATATTATTATTATATATTATATTACATATTATATATTATTATTATACATGCATTGGTTGTTATACAGCTGGTTGTTATGTTGGTTGGCTGGGTTATTGTTATGATACATAAATATATACATATTATTATTATATTATATATATATATATTATTAGTTATTACATATATATATACATACATACATATTACATATATATATACATACATTACATACATTATTAAGGTTATATTATATATATATACACCAGATTATGTATATATTATTATACCGGTATATAAGATACATATACATATATATTATATTATTATTATTAGTTATATTATTATATTGTTATTATTATTATTATATTATATATTATATATATTATTATATTATTATTATTATATATTTATATATATATTATATATATATATATATATATATATATTATTATATTATTATTATATATATTATTATTATATGTACATATTATTATATATATATTATTATTATATACATATTATATATACATATATTATTACCATTATATTAACCTCGTAATAATTTCGTTATCTTTTATATTTTAATTTGATATATACATATTATTATACATTATATATATTATTATTATTATTATATATATATATATATATATATACATATTATTATTATTATTATTATTATTATTATTATTATTATTATTATTATTATTATTATATGCATATACATGTATATATATATATTAATAGTACATACATGTATATATTATTACAGTTATGTATGGTTATATATAGTTATTATGCCATATTACATATTACTGATATATATATTATGTAAAAAGAAATATTAAGGTTATATACATATATATACATATATATATATATTTATATGATTATTATTATTATTATTATGGAGAAAAAGATATATATATGATATATTATTATGTTATT
>JABUQX010132662.1:0-12500 GCA_015478945.1 Trachelipus rathkii | reverse complement strand
ATAATTTCATTGCTGTCCGAAGGTGATTAGAGTTCGGAATATCACAAGAAATGGGAACTCTCTCTCTCTCTCTCTCTCTCTCTCTCTCTCTCTCTCTCTCTCTCTCTCTCTCTCTCTCTCTCTCTCGATATGGTGAGAGAGAGAGAGAGAGAGAGAGAGAGAGAGAGAGAGAGAGAGAGAGAGAGAGAGAGAGAGAGAGAGTTCCCATTTTGATATTCCGAACTCTAATCACCTTCGAACCGCAATGAAATTATTTTGCTCGAATGAATATAAATATTACACAGTTTATTGGTAAATAATTAATTAGTTTATAGTAATAATTAAAAATCAATTTTTCTAAGTAATTTCACAATTTCTTAAAAAGTCTTCAAAAAAAAAAACAAAAAAACTTTCTTTTATACCCTTAGACACGAAATATAAATAACTTTCTTTTATACCGTTAGACACGAAATATGTTATTCGTGTTTGTAATTGAATTTTAGAAGCGCCAAATTAGATTTAAGGAATAACAATTTTTTTGCATTTTCTCCTGTTAATCTCATCCTTAAGTCAATCACTTGGCAATTGCATTGATAACCGACATGCCCAAATCATTGGCAGATCTATCCCCGTGGTTGAGAGCTGGAATCGGATGTTATCCCCGTGATTGAGAGATGGAACCGGATGGTCCGGAATGAAGTTTAGCAAACCGTACCTGAGACACTCTTTTTAGGAGCTATCAGAGGGTTGTGAGGACTCTGGTTATCAATTGATGAAATTATGGAAACCTTTCTTGAATGCCAAAATTATTTCTTTTGCGGATGGGTAATTACAATGGAAGAATTAAGCATATTATTATCCTAAAGAGTTAGAAACGGCAAAATAACTTAGCAACGTGAATCGGAAAACGTTCCCTAAATTATTTTATTATTATTATTATTATTATTATTATTATTATTATTATTATTATTATTATTATTATTATTATTATTATTATTATTATTATTATTATTATTATTATTATTATTATTATTATTATTATTATTATTATTATTATTGATTAAGAGCTATAGGATGAAAGTATTGATGCAAAAAATGACAGCTGCATTGATATCTCATAAGCGGATAGACAGAGGAAAATCATGCAAAGCTAAAAAAAAAAAAGTAAAAAAAAAAAAAAAAAAAAAAAAAAAAAAAAAAATCTGTGACACGAAACTAGATTTGAAATTAAGATCGATTATTTTGACGAAGATGGAGACGAAGAAAGGTAATTGATATTGTGCTGCGCTTCCCCTCTCTACTCGCCATGGCGAGTGGGAAGTTTCACTTACAAACTATTCATCATCCCCAAATCTTTCTCACAAGCTATATAACACCTTAAAAATTTTACTTTTTCTCCCTCTCTAACTCATAGGAATAATATCAATTATAATATATAAATATATATATATATATATATAATATATTATATTAACTACGATGATTATTTTATAATTACATATTTAAATAAATATTTGTACAAATATTCCATAATAATAGTATAGTATTGAGTTATGTGAGCTATAATTTTGATTATATTATAAGGTATAGTATATATATATATATATAAAGGGGTGAGTTGAAGTATATATGGTATATTTTATATATATTATTAATATATTTTATATTATATATATATATCAGTTATTATAATATATATATATATATAATATATATATGATATATATCGCTCACTAATATTTTTATAGTGATGGATTTTATGTATGGTAAATCTAAATAACTAATTACTGTTTTTATCATAAGTAATTAAAATTTCTTAATTTTTAATGTTTCTTATAAATGTTTTGTTGTTTTCATTACCGAATTATTACGTGCATGAAGTATGGAAGGAAAGAGAACTTCCAAATGATTTTATCGACATAAAAGAATTTATTTTATATTCCTTTTTGTGAATAATCTCAGAGAATTGGTGGCAGACTGCTCAATCAACCAACAGAAAACGGACTACGATCGTGGCGTAGTGGTCAAGCACATACGCGTCCGGCCTTAGTAATTAAAAAAGGGCAAGATAGTGAAATTCTATTTAGATTTATTTAAAATAAAACTGATATGTTTTAAAATAGTGGAATAGTAATAAAAATATAAGTTAACTCAAAGCGAGTGATGCGTTCCTACCATTATTACCGAAGATGTAATTATTGTAAAACGCAGAGACATTACGAAAAAAACAGGCGAATAGATCTTGACGCTCGTCTACTAACCGTGTTTTAGAAAATAAGCAAGACCCTGTCATGCATATAAAAATCTCCCTTTTAATCAGATGCCAAATAATAAAAACAAAAACAAAAACAATTAATGTGAAATTATCGCATAGTAAGCATAAAATAGAAATTAATTTCGAACCATAGTAAGCCATAATCTCTTGGTGTTGTTTTCATGTTACAACATTTCCTTTTTTTTTCCTTTTTTAAATATATATTACACCAGTTAAGGTCCATCCATTGCAAAAGGAAATAAATCAAAAAAATCTGGAACCATAAAAAATAAGAAATCTAATACTTATTAAAAATAGTCCCTATCGATTCTACCCTCATTGCATCAAGAATGTAATTTGAACACTCTTTCCTGGTCTACCTTTCAACAATTTACAAATGCAAGTCAAAAAGTGATAAAAAGAAAATAAAGGTACAGGATATGCTTCATTAGTTTTATAGATAACAATAAAAGAAGATACCAGGATCCACACACCCTTTATTTTATAAGCAGTTTTATATTTATTCTACTTTATATTATATATATATACCATATATCTGGGGCCATAGGCCCACCTATAATATAATATATATTAAAATATATATATAATATATATAAATTAACCTTGTAGCTCTATACTATATATATAAATATATATAGGGGTTCACTATATAATTTAGTTATATACTATAACCAGATCTGATTGTGCTAATGCCGCATGTACTGGACATAGGAGACACTAATTCTATCAAGTTGTAAAGTTTGGAAAAATATTTTTGCAAGCTGGCCAATTTAGCTTAAAGGCCGACATGCCCCGAACCTACAGGGCGTAAACCTGGCCGTTTGAACTGTGTGTGTGCATAGTCGAACGGTCCATATCCATTAGATTTGGGAAAATATTAACTAAGTTAGTTTGTTCCAATCTATTCTGTCACGTTGTGAGCTCATGTAAGGATCTGAGATAGCCGTTAAGTCTGGGGTTAGAGTAGTGTAGTAAATAGAATGACGTGTTTGGCACGAGCCCTCTCATTGGAGAAGATTATGAGACTGCGGAGGGTGTCCGAGAGAGAGAGGAGGAGAGAGAGAAGCCAAGAGGATAGAGAGATGAGGAGAGGAAGGTGAACCAAAGAGTTTAGTATTTGCCGAGGTTTCACCGGTGCCCATTTTTTGAAGAGAGAGAGGAGAAGAAGAGAACAGTATGAGAAACCCTGTTTGTGAGATAGTAGTGTGAAGGTAAGGATGATGTTTTGCAGAGAAGATGTGAGTTTCAGAGGAATAGTGTTGCGTCCGTGCTCCGGGAAGAGACAGAGGGAGAGAGGTAAAAAAAAAAGAAATAGATCGAGAGAGAAGAGAGAGATGAAGAGATGCATTGGTGGAGAGAGAGAGAGAGATGAGAGTAGTATAGAGGATGCAGAAGAAGTAATGAAACTCCACCTTTATAAGAAGGGCTCTGTGAGTGGAACCAACCCAAATGTATGAGGCATACTCCAAACAGAGCGGTATGAAGAGCGGTGAAGATGTTAAAGTTGTGTGGAAGAATATGTCAATGTGGTATGATGATGTAAGGAACTGTAGTTTTTTGGATGGGTGGCATTTGATAAAACCAAGTCCTCAATGGCACAATTAGAAATTAGAAAAAGATAAGAGGTTAGTTGGGCCAAGGCCGCCATCCTAGTGTGGGCTAATTGCCGTTGGGGGCAATGGAATGGTCATGGTAAGGTAAGAGTCGTCTAAAGGAGATATTTACTCTCCATCAGCGGGAATTTCGAACACTGGACTCCGCGTCGCTGAGTTAACAGTAACCGGGCGCTCTATCCACTAGGCCATCCAAGTAATGAAGGGTGGAGGCGTTGGCATACAAGTGAATAGATGATGAAGTAATAGAGAGGTCAGGTCTCATTAATGAAAAGTTAGAATAATTAATAGTTGGGGATGGACAGAAACCGCTGCACCGGTATATACCGTATCCCTTTATAAATTTAAAGGATGAACAGTGGCCGTCTACAACTGCTGCTATAGAACAACAGAAAAGGAAATCGAAGAGAAGGCTTCAGAGGGAAGGACAAATACCGAAGGAGGGAAGTTTTAAAGTTAAACTTTTATGTGAGACTCTATCAAAGTCTTTTGATATGTTTATCGCCACAACAAAATATTCACTGAAATGACGAAGGACTGAGGACCAAGTGTCAGAGAGAAGAGAATGGAGACCAACAACAAAGCGTTCTTAAGAAAGACTGTCAAGAGATAAGATTAGAAGAATTGACATGTTTCTAAGTATTCACGTTAAGAAAAGATACGACGAAAATTTTAGAAAGAAGAGAAGTTAAATCAATAGGATGATAGTTTAAGGACTCAGAGGAGTCCTTTTTTTTGGCACTGGCTGAATAAGAGCACGTTTCCAGCCGGAAGGGACAAGAGATCGAATATATATATATATATATATAATATATATATATATATATATAATATCTATATATAATAATATATATATATTATATATACTTTTATATATATATATAATATATATATATATATATATAATATATAAAATATATATATACTGTGATCTATGGGAGAAAATAGAATATTAATACTATCGTATTCTGAGATATAAATAAATAAATAACTTTTCCTTTTGTTAAATTAATTATAATATTATATATATATAATATCATATAGTCATTATAATATATATTTATATATATATATATTATATATATATGTATATATATATATATATATATACTATATTTATATATATTGTTTAATTTTGTAAGTAATATATAATTATATAAATTATATATTATTATATATTATTATTACTATAATATTATATATATATATATATATATATATATATTACTACTATATATAGTATATATATATATATATGCAGGGTGAGAAGCACAAGTTTTGAGAACCACGGAGGTATACCCCTAGGACCGTACGTCATAGAAATATCTAAGCTTAGAGGGAACTGAACAATAACGCTCCTCTTTAGAAGAAATCTACAATGTTAGTCATGAATGAGTTAGAGGGAGAGGGGAGGGAGAGGGGTGGGGTGGCGAAGGAAGAATGGTACCAGAATCGTCTAAGGAGGTGGGATATTACTGAGGCACAAGTGTTTACCTGTAAGAGTTCAGCTTAGCAGAAGGTAAAGCGGCTGTACAGTCTGATGAAAATAGAGGAGAGAAAGAGAAAGTAGCAGAGTATGAATTAGCATTTTAAGAAATGCCAGAAAGGACGTGAGAATGAGGAACGAGAAAGATTCATGCATTTTCTACTTATAATAGAGTTTTCATTGCCACGTAGAATATATTTTGCATGACTCGTGCATGAAACATAAGTTTCACAAATTTCTGGAGTTTGAAGAAGGCTTCGTCCTTGCGGTGAATAACACAAGAACAAGCAGAATTAAATCAAGAATATGGATTGTACGCCTCCGCGCGCGAGAGAATTACAATGGATATGCGTTCCACACATTCCGACAAGCCACCCCCACCGAACCTGTAATCATTTCATGGGAAATTTACGTGCTACGTCCGACCAGTTTGCAGCACCGAAGTGATAGAAACGTCTCCTCGCTGTAGAAAGGGGTCTGTTTTGCGGAAGGCTTGAAGGGATGGGAGAAGATACATAGATAAGGTGATTGGGGGGAACCCAGATGATAAAAGTGTTTAACTGATTAAGGATAAGGATTACAAGTTCAGAAAAGATCTAAGGTGTTGGGTTCATCTCGAAGATGAGCAAGGATACGAGTAGAGGGAGCTGTACCAACCGTATCTTAAGAAATAAAGGAAAGCTATTGACGGTGGTGAAATCATTAATAATGATGATGATGACTCCAAAGAAAGGAGAAAGAGACTATGTGTTTTAATTTGGAGTTTTATTCAAAGAATTTAGGATTGTCAGATGAAGTAAGAAACATTTACAAAACCGATCAATTTATTAGTAGATTCACAAATTAGCTTGAGTTTTAAGGTAGAAAGTTCGGAAGACCCAAAATCAGAGACAGGCGAACAAACTCATTGCGCACATAAGCAAACAGCCACATTTTCGCTCAAAATTATAATATATATAATATATATATTATATATATATATATATATATATATAAATTATAATATATATATATTATTAAATAAATATATTATATATATATATCATATATATATTCAACTGAGCACACATAAAGAACATACACATTTTTCAAAATTATATATATATATATATATATATATATATATATATATATATATATATAGCATATAAAGTGTATGCGCGTGTGTATAAGTAATTAAAATAGAATTTGGTATAGAGCAGCAGCTACTTCAACCATTGTTAGTGAGAGATAACGATCTATAAATATTTTCAACGCAAAAAAAAAAAAAAAAAAAAGTTTTGTTAGAGCCACTTTTTTCATATCGTTACATTTCAAGCCAATAAAGTGTGTATATTTCCCAAAGAGTAAATTCTTCGACTTTTTTAATCATTAAATGAATTTGATTTCGTTTCCCAGCGCCAGAAATTAAAATAATAATTTGGCTTGTATTCTTTTTTTATTTTATTGTTTACATAGTTTTTGAAACTTTTTTTTTTTATGAATAGTAATAGTAAATTCGAATATAGAAGCCTTACATTACAGGACTTCTTTTAGGGAACATATTATGATTTATGTTGAAATGAATGATGCTCCTTTTAAATTATTATTTTGAGATTTAAGAGAAGATAAAAATGGAAAATAGATTCTTCTTTTGAAGTGAAGAATATCCTCAGAGAATTCGTTAATACTTATTTACATAATTTACAAAAGGTCAATAAAATAGAAACACGAGATAGAAAAAAAAAATCCCCCTTTGTTTTTTTTAAAAATTTTCTTTTGTTTTTCTTAATTTAAAAAAACCCTATTTAAGCTATATTTTTCTTTTTAAAAATATTTCACCAAAAAACTCTTTGTTTAATAAAAATATTAAAAAATTTTAAAAGAAAAAAATTGTTTAGGGAAATTATTGTAAAAGGGGGAAAGGGAATTTAAAAAGCTTTTTTTATTTTTAAATTTCCTTAATTTCAAAAACTAAGTTCTTTTTCTTTTTTGCTATTAAAAAAAAACTGTAAAAGAAACTTGAACAAAACTAAAGCTGATTCTTATAATACTTAAAAAATGGAAAGTTCATTTGGAAAGTTTTTGCAATCCATCGCTTTGAAGAACAAGGTACATCTAAAGGAATTAAAAAAAGGACGATTAGTTTGAATAATAATACGTGCAAATTTACCATTAATTTTTTTTATTTAAATAATGGTTTTTATTGAAGGGAAATATTAACTCCTCTAATTAAAATTTTTAACATGGGGAAAAACAAAAAACATAAACCTTTATAAAATTATTTCCCAATTTGACATATTATGTTCTCTCTCGCTTAAGGTAAAATTTTTCCTGGAATCTCAAAAAAAATTTATTTTAAAGATTTAAAGTTAAATTTTTCCCCAAAAATATTACCCTTTAAAAGTGGGGGGCCCGGGGCCCCAAACTTGTATAAAATCCCTTGTTATGTAGGGAATATAAAGATTTATTTTTTGGCATTGTATTTCTTTTTTCCATTTGCTTTTCCAATTATTTTCAGCCCTGGGATAATCATATAATTAATTATATTATTCTTTATTTATAATATAAAAACTTAAATATTTGGTTTTATTTTTTTTTGTAAAAAATATTCGAAAAAATATAAACTTTTTTTTCAACTTAGAAGTTAAACTATTAAATCTATTTTAAAATTAAATATTGGAATAATAAAATGCTTAAAATTAAAACGCTAAAAAGCCCATGCCCTAATTTTTTTTTTTTTGCCTTTTTTTCATAATTAAAAATTCTATTATAAAAACGTTTACGGGGGGGCCTTTTACCCCCTGCTTTAAATTTGGCTTTAAATAAAAAAAAAATTCCCCCTTTTTTTTTTTTTTTTTTGGGGGGGGCAATTTTTTTTTAATTTTTCTTGGCCCACCTTGAAGTCAATAAAACCTATTTAAATATTCTTGGGTTCCAAAAAGGCCCCAAAAACAACCTAGGGGTTAAAATTTAATTTTCTTTTTTTGGGGTTCCCCCCCAAAAACCTATAAAGATGCTTTCATTATTTTTCCCCCCCCCCCCCAGAAAAGCCAAACCCCCCCCCCCTTTTGGCTTCCCTTCTATTCCTTTCCTTTTTTGGTTTTTTTCAATGGTACTGGCAGGAGCAACGCAACAAAATATTTTTTTTTTCTGAAATAAAAAATAACCCAATTTTTAGGTTTTTGTGAGGGAGGGGGGGTGGAAAAAAAAAAGGGGGGGGGTGGGGCGGACGGAAGAAAGTGGTTTTTTTTTCCAGAACTTTGTTCCCCCAGTGGGAACCCCAACCAAATTCTCTTTAACGTTTACCCCCCCAAAAACCCCCAAAAAAAAAAAAACAATTTCCCACATTTAAATTGGGAGTAAAAAATTTTTTTTTTCGTAGTAAAAAAAATTAAATCCAAAACTTCTTTTTCCCTTTCCCCCTTTTTTTAAATTCATTTTTCATTTAAATTTGGTTAATTTAAATGAGGGCCGGTAAAGTTTTTTTCTTTTTTCTGGGAGGGCTACGGGGGGAACTTTTCGTTTTTACCCCCCGCTCCGCCTTTTACCTTTTTCTTTCCCACCTTTTTATTTCTTTTCCATTCTTAGTTTTTCTTTAACTTTAATTAACTTGGAATTTGCATATGGCTTCATAAACCCCTTTTTCGGACTGACTGATTTTTTCTACCAAAACCCAACATAAAACATTTTGTAAGTTTTTAATTCTCACCACTAACGTTTTTCCTTTTGTTTTTCCCCTAGGATTTTGTAATAGTAACATTTGGTTTTTTTCCCAAATTGTTTTTTTTTCTTAATTCAAAAAAACCCTTTACTTTTTTTTACCAATTTGGCAATTTTCCTGGATAAATACCACTAAAACGGGGGGAAATGGTGATTTTTCCCGGGGGGAAAAGGGCCAAACAAAACCAAAGAAATCGAAAAAACCAGAGGGAAAGGTGCCGATGAAAAAGGGGGGGAGGGGGGAATCTTGCTAATTCCGCCCCCATTTTATGAGGATAAAGAAGTGAAAATCTTGCCAAAGTAACCAAGTGTTACCTTTGGCTTGAAGGGTTCTTGTTTTTACTTGGGGGCAAAATTTTTTTTTTCCGGGATTAAAATGTCCCCAGTTTAAATCCCAAGGCACCAAGCCTCCCCCCCCTTTTTTCATTTAAAAAAAGGGGGGGGGGCCCCGGGGGGGGGTTATTTGCTTTTTTCCGGGAAATTTTTTTCAAGGGGCCCAATTTTTCCGTTTAGTTTTGTACTTTTATCGAAATTTTTTGAAAGCAAAAATAATGTAAAAAAAGTAGGGTTGAAATTTAAAAGGAAAACAAAATTGGGGAACAAGGGACCAAAGAAAATGGGGGGAAAGGCCCCCCAAAAATCTTAGGGGGGAAAAAAAAAAAAAGGGGAAACTTTATAAAAGATTGCTACAAAAACAAATTTATTACATGGGGTGTTAAAAAAAAAAAAACCCCAAGGAAAAAAAAAAAAACTTTAAACTTTTGAATCAAAGCAAATGGAAAAAATTAAGGAAAATAAAAAGTTAGAAAAACTTAAAAGGGAATTTGAAAGGGAAAAAAAGTTGAAATGGGGAAAAGGGTAAGGGCGAGCCCCGTTAAAAAAACGAAGGGGTCCGTGGGGGGGCCCTTTCCAAGAAAGAACCTTACCGGGGTTCTTTTGCTTTTTTACCAATTTAAATTGGGAAAAAAAAATGAATTTAAAAAAAAGGGGAAAAAATGAAAGGGTTGGGAATAATTTACTTCACCGAAAATTTTTTTTAATCAACTGTTTGGAAATTTGTGGAATGTTTCTGTTTGTGGTAAAACGTTAGAAGTTTGTTGTCCAACTGACAAAGTTGTGCGTGTTGTGAAAATCAAACTGTTTTCCGTCTCGCCGAGCATATTCTCCTTCCACAACCCAATAATTTATATGTTTGGATCTAGGAGTTTAATTAATATGTCTAAGATTTCAGGCAAGACAAAAACAACAAAGGAGTATTGTGGAGTTCCTTGGGATGTGAAACAAGCTCTCAATAAGGTCAGATATACAGCTATATATAGCAAAAACAGTAAAAAAAACAACATTAAATATAAAATTATGAGAATAATTTATTAATGAAGGGCGAACAGAGAAAAAGAGAGTGGGCAAAGGGCGGATTGTAGTATATAAGCTCTTATTTGTTTTTTTTTATGCTTCATATTAATTATAGCACAATTAAGGACTTTATTGAAGTTATTTGTATTTTACAAAATACAAAGGTATAATTTATCTATATAATATAACTATACATATATATATTCAGGGTGAATGATCCCAGCAACATGCAAATATCATCTCCCCAGGGTAAATAAGCTTATACAAGTGCGCACTTGAGTATATTGAAAAATACTTAAATCTAAATAATTTATCAGGATACCTTAAGCCTAAAAAATAATATCAAGATGATATTTATAGTAAGTATGTTCATGTAAAAATTTTATTATATTATTAATAACCAAAAATTTTTTTGCAAAGAGATAACTAGGAATATAAAAGATAATTATTTACACTAAGTCTTTATTCTTCTAAAACTATTCGAGCATGAAGGTGTCAACTTAATGTTAAACTTTTACAATAAGGTTAGCCAGAATAACCTAGAAGGTCATTTGTAGTTACAATATTAAAAATAAATTCGACTTTAAAACTGATAAAATATTTGAAATTAGGACAAATATAATAACAATGGGATTACTTTAAATATTTCTTTCTAAAATATTTATTAAATTGACTTTTACTTTTATTATTTTTATTATACAGTACGTGATAATATTTTATAAAAAAATATAGCCGCATGGTTTTTAAAAAGAACAAAAGATTTTCAAAGTTTTTTTTTCTTTGTACTTAAGCTATTACCTTGTGTTTGTATTTAAGATATATTTTATTGGGTGCGCAGCTTTAAACTTTAGGGTGGGGTTAATTCATATATAATGCTCTCCAAAGAAATAAGTCTATAATTTAATAAAGAATACTTGTAAATTAGTCGTCTTGAAACGAAAAAAGCAAGGCTTGTACCTTCATTTTTTATTAGATTGCGATGTGGATATTCATATTTTCCGTGGGGGGCCGAGGATGAGGTACGATAGAGGGAGGAATGTGCTATCTTAATGAAAAAGAATCTTCCACTAAAAGAAAAGGTCGCTACGGTCAGGGAGTAAGTATTACTAAGGACTTAAATATTAGTACAAAGTCCCTCACCTCGAAACCTAAAAAAAAAGCAATGCATTTAGCAATCAAAATCCGTGCAGAGGTTAATATAAATTTAATTTAGTAAATGATCGAAAATTATGATATGTAACACAGTACAACAAAACAGATATAGTCTCTTTATTGAAAATTTTCGTAAAGATGCTCCATTATATTCATCCTTTAAAGAAATTTTCAGTTCTTCCGGATAGATTTTAGGACAACACGACAAATGACAAAAAAATGAATGCAGATGACTATTCGTAGGGAATCTCAAAGTCGTACATTTTGAGTGACGTGTTTATTGTTGGTGATAAGAAATAAGAGAAGATTTCATACACAAAATTGAAGATTAAAAGATTAATTTTAATGTATTTAATTTATTAGCGGGGGCGCCGTAAACAATGATTTGCACATGTTCTTTTTAACAAAGATTAGCTTAATATTCTTAAAAAAACCAGTATTAATTTTTTGAAATGAATAGCCACTCGCATTAAATATATCACTTGAAGAATCGAGTCTCATCCTTGATTTTAATAGTTCGATTACACTGATTATCTCTGTCTCGCAAAAACCCCAAAAAATACGAAAAAGAACAAAATTCTCCTAACTAGGTTGTTTAAATTCCTACTTACACAGCAGGTATCCATCATAGATTTATTTCTGTATCCTCAGTAGCATTATCACAATATAAATTCTAAGTTTATTTTAGGTTCTGTTGAATTCATGTTATTTCATAAGAATTATATCCAGCTATTAGACAAAGGGAGATAATATATAAATATATATTTGTTACATTTTACCCTACATAGGCCTAAATACCATATGTACATATAATTATTCATTCTCTACTACCTATCAAACGTGGTAAAATACAATTTAAAACGCCCTGTTATACAAAAAAGTTTGGTAGGGTACGTAGTGAGGCAAAAAAATTTTGTTATAATGAATTATAATATTAATG
>JABUQX010132661.1:0-17519 GCA_015478945.1 Trachelipus rathkii | reverse complement strand
ATCTTAAGTTGGGATGGTGGCAGTCACCATAAACCTCAATATAACAATTTATTCGTCTTCTCCTTCATTTCTCAGATCATGTTTCAAATGTAAAGATTGACCACACATCCTCACCTTCCTAAACGCACCTGTCTCACCAATTCGCAGCCCCAAGTCACTCGATCGCACCTCTTCGACCCAAAATAACCCAGGCATATAGCCTTCCACAACCCATCAAAACTATTCCTAAATTTTCTACATCTCCCCTTCTCCCTTTTACCCTCTATAAACAAAGCTGGTCACTATACCCGCTTCCTCCAATCCCGTGAACATACCTCATGAATAACTGCCCATGGAACACAAACTTCCAAAAAATCCAATCAATCCCCACCATCTCCCTCCGCTCTAACTGTCATCACTAGTCAATCATCATACCTGGCAGATACCACATTCTCAACTTGCGCACCCTTACCCCTCATCCAAACATTATAATCCCAAATATTTAAACTCAGACCCATGTTCCAGAGCCGCCACCACAACATTAAACCTTTTTCCACACTGAGAGTGATCCTCATATGCCACATCCATAAACCTTACCCTATCCATCGTACTACAACCTACTACCTTCTTTAGCCCTCACATCTGCCATACTACACTAAACCTTCTACTCACTCATACTATCGTATCGCCACACAAAAAAAAAAAAACAACAAAAAAAATAACTTTCTCATATATATATATAGATAGAGAGCACAGCACCACCCTTCATACTCCATTCTCCATCATCTAACACCATTTCCTGCCATACCCACCTCAATTCTTTCACAAACCCATCCATATACAAATGAAATATACCCAAGAACAAACAACAACCCCGAGCCTTCACCTCGCTGATCTTAAGGCCTAAGACCAAATCAGCCAAGACCACCATTTATCTTAACACACGCAATCTAAACCAATCATCAATACATACTATTTGATTCCATCAGAAGCCTACCACGAATCCCATATATACACGTAACACCGCCATAGAGCTCCACTATTAATCCTGTTATATCTGTTAAATAACCATAAATAACCATAAATAAAGTTTATTTTTCTTCTACCCTCATTTTCTAACTACAATTGTCAATTAAAAATTTATCACACACATCCTCTACCACCCTGTCTAAACGCACCTAGTTCCTTACATATCGAGTCGTCGAGCACTGCGACCACTCTTTCGAACCAACAAAACCAGAAATATCTTCCCTACAACACTCAATAAAAACTAATTCCCCTATAGTTTCTACAGTTCCCCTTTATTCCCTTACCCTATTAATATGATACCTATACTGCTCCCTCCCAATCCCTTGAACTATACCTCCATAAACGCTTTAGTTACACAACTTCCAATTCAATCATTCATCATCTCGCCCCGTTTGTCATTTGCACCAGTAATTCATCTATACTGCAGATTTACCATCTTCAACTTTCTCACTTTACAATTACCTCCTCCTTGCAATAACCTCATCCCCAAAACTATTTCCTCTTGCACCATCAAATCCATACACATACTATCACTATCACCACTTCATTACTGTTAATATTAGCAGATTTTCGAAGTTCTCCTTCCACACTCCCTCACATACTATTCACAGTTACAAAAGCACAATCCCTATTCATTATCTAAGCAGGTTCCCCTAATTCTCATTCTTAACCTTTCGCAGTTCCTTCCAGAAGAGCTTCTTTTCCCTTGTCAAGTACCCCGATTTAGCTCCTCTCAAACGTCATTACTCTGTTCTTGGCTCCTACTTATGCACCTTTTATCATTTCTTTTTTTCTTCTCCTATTTAACTACTGGCAACCAAAGATTTTGCGGCAAAACATTTTGAAGGTCATTTTATAGTAACTTGTTGCCCTGGTTCCGAATATGACCTCCGTTTTTCTATATTGCTCTGGTTTTTGAGATACAGGGGTGTCACAAAAGATACTGAATTAATAACAACAATTATCTGTGTTAGGTTAATCGTAATCACAAAAAAAAACACGAAAATTATATATATCCAAATTGTTAATGAAGTATAGACATTAAAAATGCATAGTGTCAGCGAATTCTAGTAATCAATGAAATCCACAATAATGCATACAAATCGCAGTTCTTACTATGATTGTCTTCTCGTTGATTGCAGAATTGGTGGACAATCACGATGAAGGCTGGATCCAACATACAAGTAGCCATCGAGTTGTACCCATCTTCCTTGCATTATGCTTACTTACCATCACCTTGATATCTTGATAGGAACCCCCTTTTCACTACGAAAACATCCTAGGTCATCTGCTACATATCCGATCTAAGTGTATCTATGCTAGAAAGTGAATCTTTTAGCTACATTTTAGCAAATTCAAATTTTTGAACTGGAAAATATGTCATTTCCTGTTTATCGAGTTCTACATTAGTTGGCAGATTATGATGACCCAAAAAGTCTGTTAACAATCCAAACACAGTTTATATTTGAGGTACGAACTTCTCTCCTTCAGTCGATTTGTTAATAAATTCATCCTTGATGACGGAATTTCAGGGCCGCTAAAATTCCAGCTTTAGCGTACGGATTCAACCCATACTCAACCCCTGCTTAAAAAATACTGCAAAATGATATTTCTGACATTGACACAGATACGTTTCTAGGCCCTAACAAAGAAATTGCCTTCATCAGTCCTAGTCTAAGATGTGATGTGGGAAAATTTTTTCCCCTGTCAACCATGGTTCGTAATGATAATTTGATGCACCTACAGTCTATTAAACTAAGCAGCCATTACAACTTTTCCCAGCTGTCCTTCTTAGCCCTACTTATGCCCACAAGCTTATTGAAACAAGGTATAGATATATTCGTCCATTTGCGCTCAAGTACGATGTTGAACCATCCTTTCAAATCAAACGCAAAAGAACCACTGGGTTCATTATATATCTAAGCTTCGCAAGATCAGTCTTATCATTTCATTATCCTCTTTCAGGTTGCTTGAAGCAGACCTATTGGAATCTATTGCATAACGATTACTCCATTTGACAATAAAAAGACGACTCAGCTCTCGTGAACTATCCATAAACAATCGCACAATCTTCTGGTGGGTATTTAGTACCCCATTTGGAGAGTAGGAGTCAGATGTTCCACAGGAATACTAGGTCGTTCTTCTCAATAAAATATGGAAGAAGAACTACCCTCATGTCCGAAAAAAAGTTATTTAACATTCGGCCTTGAGACAGTTCTTTTCACTTAGTCTAGATGCAAAAGCTCAGAATCTTGCTGGAGAGACTAACTTCTCGTACTAAATCATGATGCTTCGTTCACTGTAAAGAGAACTGTTGCTGATGTAGAATACTTTCTCATAGCACTTACCACTATCTGCACGTGTCGAGCACCCAAATCTTGATTAATCTTTTCATCAGACAATGCTAGGTCTGGGAGTGTACGTGATGCACTGATGGGGAGCCATCGGCGGGAGTGGGTACAGTCGCCTCTGATTCCAAACCGATACTCCAAATTTTACATTTCTTGTAACGATTGATACTTTCACATAACCAAACAAGAAAGAACATTTCATTGGTGATTCTTGCTCCCGCCATACCATGGCACACCAAATTTAAAACCTTTCTTCTTCGTCCATTTTTCACTGACGTAATTTATCGACATACGTTACAGACCATAGGGGAAGATCCAACTATGTCTCCAGTTCATCCAAAGATTCTCAAGATGCTTGCTTCACAAAGTTAGTAATATTTCTTGTCTTCCGCAATATTCACCACAGGATGTAGCAGAATACATTGGGGTTAATCAAACAGGCTCTTCGTGAAAGTACTCATAGTGTTCTGAAATTAGAAAAAATATCAAAATCAAGCCCCTTAAAAAAGAATTAAAAACGATATTACTGTAAAAAATGCATTAAAAAAAATATTTGTATAAGAGTAAATCTGGAACACCTGTATCTCAAGAACTAGAGAGCCAATCTTGGAAACTAATGTCATTTCTGAAAATTCGATAAAATACGATATACTATAAATTCGAAAAATATCCTTGCAGCAAAAAAAAAAAGTTTTTTTTGTTGGCCAGTTAATTCCAAGCATCTTTCTTGTGAGACTTCATCATTTTGCTGTTTGTGGAGTATATAAATATATAGATAACTATGATATATATATAAATATATTTATATTTATACCGGTAATAAAATGGGATAAATAACTTATAAATATATAAACTTAAATAATATATTAAAAATATATATATATATATAAAGATAATAAATATATATAATTGTATAATATAATATAGTTATAATAACAGATAATAGTAGTGGGTAAGGTGCGAAACATGCCCCGGAAACAGAAAAAGTCGTAAAGAAGAATATACACAAGTCGAAAGAAAACGAGGCTGCTTACCTCCGCTTTATACGTTTTAGGGAGAACTCGTCGCAGTCAGAAAAAAAGATCTACTCTAGAGCTTCATGGGGCCGCGACGGACCCACTCATCGGATAGATCTCTGCTGTGTGCGTCTCGCCCTTCCCCAATGGGCCACAACCTTACCCTCTCACAAAACCCCGCCAACTTCACTCATCTGTTATGCAATTTCTTTCTCGCCCTCTGCGCCTAAACCGTTTCTCGCCCTAGGCATCCTTTACCACTCAATTCCACTTTTGCTTTTTTATTCCGGTCTGCCAGCCGTCATCACAACGACCACTCACCACTATACATCCCGTTAACCAAACCGACTGTCATTCATCCTTCCACATGAGTAAAACCCATCTTCAATACTTTCTCTAACTCTTCTCATTTACCGCTTTCTTCACACCACACAACTCTCTAAAACGTTCATTGTCCTCATTTTGATCAATTGATTTTCTTCTCACTCCTAATAATATATATATATATATTATTTATATAAGTAATATATATAGATAGTTTATAATAATATATATATATATATATATTATATATAATATATAGAATAATAAATATATATAGTAATAATAATCATGAGTAATATAATATATATATATATATATAACGAGACTATATTATATACAACGTAACATATACGATATATATATATATATATACTATCAGATATAAATAGTAATATTATATAATAAATAAATAACATATATATATACGAAGATACTTACTATATATAAAAATAAATTTATTATATACTTAATAATTAATATAGATATATATATAATAAATATATTATATCGTGCGCAGGAGGTGACCCTCATACGAGAGGACGCTGGTTCTAATCCTCCGCGTAGATGGATGTTTATACTACCTGGGGGCGAAAATAAACACTGCAAACACGTTGGTGTCGCTGGTTGGATAGCCGGCCTTAAAGTTTCATTTCCTGTAGTCCCCCCGTGTTACCCTCTGAAAAAGGGATAAAACACGTTAAAAGATCTTTATTATAAAATAAATATATATACTAAATAATATATAAATATATATAATATATATATATTATATAATATATAATATATATATATAGTATATATATATATAATAATATATATAATATAAATTATAGTATATAATAGAAATATATATTAATAATATAGAAGTGATGCATTAATCGGGTGAAATCGAAAGAACGGACTGTTTTTCAGTAATCTATGAAATCTGGAATCGACCAAAATTTGTAGCCTATATCTTTGGTATACAATTCTGAAAAATTTATTTTCTCTATAGAGATACTTCAAAAAATGACAATATATTCGAAGTCTGCCATAATTGTTTATTCAGTTCCATTCTCCTAATTCTATTTAATAAATATATAACTATTTGAGAGACGCATCTTTACGTAGAGCCTATAAAGATGATCATTTAAAGATTTCCAGCGGCTCACGATGAGCAGTTCATTTGAAATGCTTCGTTATCATGTTATTGTAATATGTTGTCATAATTACTTATACGTAACATCGTAAAGTGAGCTATATTTATGAAGGCATCGCTCTGTCCATTTTCTTATTTGAATAATTATGTAAATAAAATATTATAAATAATGATTTTGTTAATTAAGTTACTTTAACACAATTAGCACACTGTGAAAGAGTCCGATTTTTAGGCGGATATTAGATTAGACGTTAATCGAAAGTGTTCTGTTCATCTCAAAATACACAACCTGCATAACACACACACCAGTGCATCTAATCCCCAAATTCTATCTAAGGCCACACTTATAGGCACTACGAAATAAAAAAGTAAGGATGAAATATAAGTTAAAGGAATTAAAATAGAACTTTTAAATTTTTTTGCTTAGTCAGTTTTTTTATGCAATACTTTTTAGTACTTTATGAATAAAACCTTTTTATATATTAGTGGCCTAGTTAAAACCATTATATATTCATTTTTGTATAGAAATTGTGTAGTGTTGGTGTGTATATATAATTATATATAAATATAATAAAAGACATATAATATTATAAATATAATAATATAATAATATTATATATATATATATATATAATATATATATATATAATAATATATATATATAAAATCTAGTAATTATATATTTATATATATATATTATATATATATATATATATAAATATAATATACTATATAAATATATGATAATATAATAATATATATATTATAAAAATATATATATATACTTCTTTCTTCTTTCTTACACCAACCTTATTTCCCGAAAATTGGGAAATAAATAAAGAGCGCTACCCAAGCATCAGCGAAAAAGAAAAAGTCAGTAGATGAGACCTTATGACACAATGTCGATAAAGAAAGCCCAGCCTTATCCGCCCCCTACTGTATCATTATTAGTGAAAGCTCGCAGCAAGACAGAAAAACCACCCTAATACGCTTCTCAGGAACCGCTGTACTGTGACCCCTGCACTAATTAAATCGTTAAGAAGTTCTATCCTGCCCATGGCCACAATCCATGCCCTCCCATATCAAGAACCCCGCCCATTCTTCCTATCATCGCACCATTTAGTTTCTCGCCTCGGCCAAACTCACATTTCTTCTCCAGGCATCGTTGACCGACTCAAATCCACTTTCTCTTCGACTCCCAGCCGTTCGGTTCCCAACACCATCACCTCTAAAATCCGCTTAACCAACCGACCATCATCATCCTTTCCATCGTGACCAAACCAGTCACATACGTCATTTATTCCTCTCATTACCACTTTACTTCACACACACAACTCTCTATATACGTTCATTCCTCAATTTATAATTCTTCTCACACCTAGCATGCTCCACTTATTAAATTGTCCATTCAACACGAACTACATAATCATATTTACTTTATCTTCCAGACCATATAAGTTCTCACTACCAAACAATAACACAGGTAAAAACATACCACTCATTAAGATCTCTAAGCGCACCCAATGACCAAACTTAAGTCCCTTTACCACCAACGATTTAATTGCACCAGCAACACTCCTGCCATCACAACTTCTTATACTACACATCTTGCATCATAATCCATCCCCTTATCAATGCCAAAACATTAACCCAAAAATATTAAAAATCAGAACACTTGCATCCAGAAAACTGAACTCACACCATCTAAACAAACCTTCACACTAGGACGTTCAGAACTCACAACCCATAACCTTTACTCTATCAAGTTACTTTTCAAACCCCTACCACATACCCTCCAAATCCGTCTTACCAACCCTCTTAAACTCTCTTCAGATTCGCCACAACAAAACCAAAATCATCCGACCATATAATATAGTAAGGCACCCTCCACTCATCTCTCAATTCTCCATTATTCTAACACCATTTCCTGCCACCCCACCTCGAAATTCTTTCATAACCCCATCCATATCAAATTGAATAACCACAAGGAGAAAAAACACAACCCTGTCTCACTCAACTAATTAATCCTAAACCTAATCACACATATACCACCATTATGATTACACCATTCTTCAACAATCGTCATACATACTTGTGATTCAGTTCAGAAGCCTACCACCAAACCAAATAATCACTATACCTGCCACAAGCTTCCGCCATATTAAAACTCTATTCCATACGCCTTGTGTAAATCCATAAAACCTAAATATAACTTTTTCTTCTTCTCTCTCTTATATTTTCCATCATTTGTTTCAATGTAAGATTGATCCACACATCCTCTACCACTCCTATACCACCTTGTTCTCCACCAATCATCCACAAATCACTCGAACAACGTCTTTCGACCCAAAATACACAAGCATATACCTTCCCTTAACAACACACAATAAAACTATTTCCCTATAAATTTCTACAGTCCCTTTCTCCTTACCCTTAATATAAGTAGCATTACCGCTCTCCATCCAATCCCTGGAACACTATACCCTCCAGAAACGCTTTGGTACTTATATAGTTCAAGGGATTGGAACTCAGACGAGAGGTAAATAGTACCCTTATTATAAGGGTAAGGGGAAAGGATTAGCAGAATATATAGAGGGAAAATTAACCAAATGTTGTAGGAAAATAACGTGCTAAAATTTATATGTTACAAATTAATATATGTTTTTATATTTGAGTTTATTTATTATTTGTTTATTTTTATATAAATGTAATAATAATAGTAAATAATAATAAAAATTATATTATATATTATTATTTAAATTATCAAATCCATAATGATGTATTATATATATGTTAAATTAAATATTTTTTATTATTTTTATTTATTAATTTTTTTATTTTTTTTTTTTTTTTATTTTTATATCTTTTTTTGATTATTTATATTTATTATTATGTTTTTAATTATCCGATGTATTATTATTTTTATTTATTAAGTTATAATATATAAACATATATATTTTAGTTATTATATATTATAATTATTATATTTATTTTATGTTAATATATTTATATTTTATTATTTATTAAGGTATAGCAATAGTAATTTTTATGAGTCTCTCTCTTTTTCATTAATATCTATCTCAATTACTATTTTACCTGGACCCTAACATGATAGCGTGCAAGTGTTTGAACCACACGCGCATGATGAGACGTCATAATATCTTTTTTTATTATTATTATTTATTTTCTCATTATCTTATAGCAATCTTATTCTTATTCATATTATCATTATTTTTTTATCTCTCTTTATTTCTATTGGGTCTACAGGAATCATCCCAAAAAAACAATGTGAAAAATTACAATCAGAGATTTACCCAATACAAAAATGGTTGCAATATTGCATTTCTCTTAGATATAATATATTATATCTTATTATATATAATATAATTATATAACAAAATTATAACACAAATAAAATATTAGAATTATGATAGAATTTATAGAAGTTGTTATACTATATATATATTATTATCTATATATATTTAAAATAAAATATATATATATATTAATATATAATAATAATATACATATATATATATATATATTATACTCACAGGATTTTGTTACTTATAAATGAACTAAATATTAAAAAATTAAATTAATAACAATTAAAAATAACATGTCATACGGTATAAGAAATAATCATGGCAAGCAGTTACCCATCAGCCAGGAAAGAAGGATCTATTTATAATCCATTCTACAGGAATTGAGCATCGGAACATTACTTCGACATAGCTTAATTTAGCATCATACTCCTAGAGTCAATTAAGAAAATTAAAATAGCAAGAGACACCCAATAAGTGACTTTACAACAACAAATATGCTTTAACATTTAAATACTAAACATCAAAGAAGTTAATCTGAGGAAGAAGAAAAGGAAAAGAAAAAACAGAAAAGGAAAAGATCTTGTACGTAAATATGCAAGCCCTAAAAGGGTAACTGATTGCCAATTATCTAAGCCAACCAACTTGATTGACACTCTTAACGAAAAGATCAAATATCATGCATATAAATGACTCGTAAATCCAAGAAGATTTACAAACTGATATTGGAAAAATGACCCAGTGCATTCAAACCTTTCAAGATGAAGGACATGTTTTCAGAAAGAAATCGAATTGGTCCTTTTGACTAGCGATCAGATAGAAGTCGCATCGGCTGGAAATTGCGAATCGTCCCGATCCACTATATATATATATATTAATTATATAGTTATATATATAATAAGTGTATATTATATAATATATATATACCTAATATATACGTATAATATATATAATATAATATACTACTATATATATATATAAATAAATATATTATACGAATAAATATAATAATACGTATATATATTAATATGTATATCATATATATATTTAATATATAAAATAGTATATAATATAATATATAGTTATAATTCTTAGTTCCTACAAAAATAGTAATACAATATATATATATTAATATAATATATAATACTTATATATATATAAATATATATTATATATATTTAAACTAAATAATATATAGAATAATAATATAAAAATTAACAAATATTATAATATATATAATATAAAGAATATAATATATATATATGTGGGGTGTCTGAATCTACTAAAAGGACACTGAAATCCGACATCCCTTTTGAAAAAATGGATTGTTTCTAACATATTTAATACTAAACCATTCGCATATAAGAAATTAAATATCTCTTTGCATCTTGTATGTTCATGGTGAAGTTTAGTGGGAGAAAAATCGAACCAAAAATGAATTAATTGTAATTTTGAATTTCATTTGAATATAATATTAATGAAATTTATTTATTCCTATTTGCTGATATATTAATATTATATATAACTATAAATATAAAATGATAGAAAAACGTAATATAAATATAAGTATATATAATAATAAATATATAAGCTTAAAAATATTAAAATAAATATTATTAAATTAATACTATATCAATATATAACCTAAAGACGTAATAATATTACTAGTATGTATATCAGTATAGATCTTCGTGGCAGCGTCCACCAATGAGTGATTATTTATCATAATATTAATTTCAAATTAATCATTGTTATATATACATGTACACCAACCCTTCAAAATGCTCTGCGAATGTCACAACAGAAAGACAAAAAATTTTCCAGGAAAATTTTCAAAATTGAAAAAAAAACATGTTGCTTATAAGATAGCAGCCTCACAAAAAAAAATTAAACCCAGAAAAGGCATGTTACTAATATGAAAGTGACTTCAGAAATTTATTTTCGTGTAAGAATTTAATTGAAAAAATTCGTTGTAACATTGGAACATTATTTTCTTGCAGTGTTTCTTCATTTTAAGTGATCCATATTACATCCACTTCTTTATCCTTGCCAACATTAGTAACGGTAGCTACCAAGGTAAAAAAAAAAATTATATCTCAAATACCGTTAAATCATCCTCAGAACCTTACAAATAACCTCATTAAGTTGGACGAATGTCTGCAATGGTGCGAATACAACTTAAATTGGCATGGTGTTTGTTTTCAAAATTTGTAAACAAAGATAAAGTAACGGTTATGACAATCCCTAACTCACTCTAAAGCATTAAAACAACACACACACACCACAACAGATTAATCTAAACGTATCTTTACCTGAACAACAATCATAACATCAAAATTTTGAGATGTTCGCACAGTGAGTTGGCGCCAAACTCCATTATGAGAAAATGGGTCAAATGGAGCATGTTCAGAAGTTTCCAAATACGCTTACATATACTCCGCCAGTCAGTAAAATATTCATGACTGTGACACGGAAAAAAGCAGCTATTCTCATTATTTTGTACGTCTATAAGCAAAAAAGGATTTTTACCTTTACTACTTCCTTCATATATAAGATAATATATATATATATATATGATTTATATATTATCTATATATATACATATACTTATATATATACTATATTTATATATATATAGTAATATATATATCTATATATTATTACTACTATTATATATATATTATATATAATATATACTATTTAGTATATACTATATATCATAGATATATAAGTTATATTATATATATTATACAATATATATATATATATATATATATATGTATAATATTATATTAATATATATGATATATAATTATAGTAAATGTATATATATATATATATAATATTATATATTATATATATATATATATATATATATATATATATATATATATTATATAATAACTATATATTATATAAATATATATTATATAACATATAATATTTAATAATACACACATAGTACTAATTTTATATATATATATATATATATGATATATATATAATATATAGTATATACTATATATATATATATATAATATGATTATATAAAATATATTATATCTATATAATATTATATATATATATAATATATATATATATGTACTATCTATAGTATTATATATATATATATATTAACTATAGAGTTTATATATATATATAAATATATTTAATCCTTGGTTAAGGTCATTGCAGATGGTGGGAAATTTAATCGTATAGTTCTCAAATTTAATCACACTCACTTTTATAATTATTTGTCAAATGTTCAAAGTGGTAATTAATGATTTAATGATAAAAGCGTTATTCATTTGTTTTGAGTTAAAAATGGAGATATGTTCCCTTTATTTGAATTGAAAAGAACAAGAACAGCAAAATCTCACTCGGTAAAAAAATTACCTAAGTCAAGGTCTTTGCCTTTTTGCTTGTGTCGAAAATACCGTCTGTGAATCTGTTCTTTTGCTTTTTTACTTTCGTGTGTGAATATACCTAATAACACAATCTCCTTATTTGCCTTTTTTTGCTCAATTTCGTGAATATCGTTAAAGATGGCATTATGTTTATGCCAAAAATTATGTTATGGCAATTCATGTTTTACCAAATTAGATGCACTTGTTGTATGTGAACTGTGTGGTTTCATATCAAGACCTACCGTAGGTGTAAGAGAAGTTTACCCAGTAAACTAACTGGTGTTGATGAGAAGAAACGTTATTTCCAATATAACCGAGTGGAAAAGACACAATTTTCTCAATCAATTAACCGCTTGCCGTTACCTATCTACTGATCCTACTCTCCTAACTTGTCAATTGTGCACTTCACCTCTTTTTTTGGGCTTCATTTTCATTCTGGTAATGATCAATTGTTAAAATTTAAAGTTAATTCACAGTTTAAGTTACTTTTAAACTACCTATGCATAAAAATATGTATTTGACTATCTTAAAAATTTAACGAGCGAGAGTTACATAATTTTGTAATATTTAATAAATTGTTCTTACAATTTTTGCAATTAACAGTAAAATAATTTCTTTAAATTTCTGCAAATTTGAAATTATTTTGCAAACTTCAAAAAGTTCTGTTTATTAAGAGGGCCATCTAAAAAGTTAATTGCCATCAAGTATTTGCTCAAATTTGAAATTTGCTTTCTAGAATTATTTAATTCTTGAAGAAATTGCTGTTTCCAATGTGTTATCAATTTTAATAATTTCTGTATTTGATAAATACTTTATTAATATGGCCTTTAGTATCTAGTGAGTAAAATCTCGAGCTTAATATTTTTTTTTGACATAAAGAATTTTTCTGGCCTATAAATTAAAGTGGCTTATAGGCTACTGTTTTATTTATCAAGCAGTGTCAAGAATAATTGCCTCTTGATATCCCTTGAAATCTCTTATACTATTTAAAACAACGGTGTGTCAACTTCTCGTTCGGTTCACACGCACTGTGGCTTTACATCCCTCAACACAAACGCCGGACCAACGATATTGCATATTGCATTTTAATAATCTTTATTGTGCAGTTGCGAAGGTGTTTTGCATATTGCATTGCTTCAGCAATCTTTACTTGTGCAGGTGTTGAGATGTAAAACGCATAGTGGTTCAACGGTTCGGTTGCTGTTGCGGGAACGGTGCGGTACAGTTCAGGGTGCTGTGCGGAACCGGTGCCGGTTAAGTTCTTGGTGGCGTGCAGAAAACGGTGCGGTGCAGGTCTGCCGTGCGGGAACCCGGTGCGTTGTTGCAGTTCTGTGCGTTGGCGAAAACGGTGCGGTGGAGTGCGGAACGGGGTGCGGCTGCAGTTCTGGCGTGGCGAAAACGGTGCGGTGCGGTGCAGGGTATATACGACTTTCATATGTGCGCGCAGGTTTCATTCTTCAGAGTGCGATTGTTTTGGCACCTGCGCTGTTTGTTTCATTTAAACGTGCGCAGTTATTTTAAGCAGTGCGCTATTTGTTCTCTCACACTGCGTGATTCACTTATACGTGCGGCATTGACTTTGTGCTTGTTTCTCGGCGCAATTAACTTGTTAGTTGCTTCACAGTGTGCGCAGTCAACTTATCGTGCCGCAACTTGGACATTGTGGTTTTGCTTCATATGTGCGCAGTGACTTCGGAGTTGCTTCTTGCGTGATGGGCAAAGTCAAACTCATACGTTGCGCGCCAAATTGCTTTTCTGTTTGTTTCTCTGCGCAATTGACTTCTGCAGTTGCTTCCACGACGTGCGCAAGTCCACTTATCGACGTGGCGGCAATGACTTTATAGTTTCGATCGCAGGTTCATTTCAGTATATGCGCAGTGACTTTGTATGGGCTTCACGTGTGCGCCGAGGTTTCACTATACGTGCGCAATTGATTTGTGCTTGTTTTCTCGTGCGCACTTAACTTTTGTAGCTGCTTCTCGTGTGCGCAGTCAACTTATACGTGCGCAATTGACTTTGAGTTTGCTTCATAGTCGATTGCGCAGTGAATTTGGCAGTCTGTTCACGTGTCGCGGCAGGTCAACTGCATACGTGTGACAATTGACTTTATAGTTTCGCAGTCATTGTGTTTGCTTTCATACAGGTGCGCAGTGATATTTGTTAGTTGGTTATTTTCCGTGCGTTGCGCAGTCAGATTATATGTGCGCCAGATTGACTTTGAGTTCTGATTCAATAGCGTGACGCAGTGACTTTGCAGTTGCTTCACGTGTGCGCAGTCGCTTCACGTGTGCGCAATTGACTATATAGCTGTGCGCAGTTCATTTCATATATGCGCAGGTGAACTTTGGTAGTTGCTTAGCGTGGTGACGCAAGTTGACTTGTGTGTTTGCTTTCACGGTGGCGAAATGTGTATTTAGTGAATAAGAAAAGATGTAATTTTTTCTTGCGCTTGTTGACATTTTTTTTGTACTTTGATTCTTCAGTGCGGTTTTCTCAGGCGCAGTTTCATAGAGTTGTATGGAAAACATCTTGGTTTGTGCTGTTTTACTCTGCAGTGGTTTTTTTGGCGCATGTTCGATGTATTTCTGCGGCTGTGACATTTTTTTGCACTTCTGTTGATTCGCTTCAGTGCGGTGTTCTCGAGGCGCAGTTGATATTTTTCTGCGCTATTTGAATATTTTCTGCGCTAGTTTACATTTTTTTGTGCTGTTTGACTCTGCAGTGTGTTTTTTTTGGGCGCAGGTAATATTTTTCTGCGCAGTTAGTTTTCCAGGGTTTATAGGCTGCTCTAGTAGCCAGTTGGGAAAATATTCACACTACTTCACATTTGAATATAATTTGTTCACGATGGATAATATTAAACGATTTAGACTTAAAGGTCAGAGGGAGTTCTCAAATGAAAAAGAACCTGGTTCGTCTTGCTTCGATGAAAATGATGCTAGGTTTAAAAGGCAACGATTACAGGTGAGCTGAGTCCCCCTTCGGATTGAAAAGGGGTGTTTCAGAAAGAAAGCTTACTCTATGGCTGGCAACTATTTTCCTGAAAAGGGTGATACAGAGTCACCTACCCTCATGACCTGTTGTTATCAAAACAATTTTCGGCAATGGTGACCTCATTATCTCGGACATTAGAAGCTCAAGATGATCTCTGGGTATCGAAAAACCTTATTATAGGGACTGAAGTACACCAAGTGTCGACCAATCAGCTCTCGTAGACGACAGGAGATTTCGGTTACTGATGCTTACCACATAAAAATGGCTCAAGCTCTCCAACTGTTAAGAGTCGAATATGGATATGAAATCAAGTCTCGAAGATCTTCTGATGCCCTTTCTGATAATGAGAGAGCAGCTTCAAATTCGAACAAAACATGCTGTGAGAACATTCCAAGTCTTTTCCCATGCAGCCTTTTAGCCTGAAGATCCCAGCCCTAAAATGCGGAGATTTTTCAGGCGAGAAGGACAAGCACTCTTTTCGTTCCTTCCTGCAGGAGTTCAATAATGTGTATGGGGGGAGGAGGACCGTGCTGTCACAGGCTGTTAAGTTGCATTATCTCAAGTCCCATTTAAAGGGATAGTGCCTCAGTTCAGAGACATTGAGCACTTTTGCACGGGGTTTACGGGATGAAGGAACTTAGTGTGAAGTTGCTCTTGTCCATTTTAAGAACTTATTTGGACACGGCCGTTCATTATTGATTCTATTTTCCATGAACTGGACTCATCCTTCGCCTCGTAGGACGGAAGCAACTTTGAAAACGGTCAGATTCCTATATTTTTAAAGGTTATCGGGCTCAATCTATAAAGAGATCAAAGGAGCCTCGGGGTTGACTCGCTTCCAGAGGAAATGTTCTGCCTGTCAAATTATCAGCCATATATTTAGTAGTAAAACTTCCTCTCCTCAATTTTAAGAGAGTTGAAGTGGCGATAGAGGGAGCAAATATCCGTCGATTATCTGAATTAAGGCGAGCATAATTAGATAAATTACAATCAAATGCTGAGGTTTCGGCACCTCTCCAGACCGCAACTTCATTCTCATCACTAAAATCAATCTTCTTCCAAAGGGACACTTCAAAATTGGAGAAGAGGATACCTTTGATCAGGGAGTCATACTGTTAACAATTCAAAATGGGTAGTGGTCTCTAAAAAGAACACCTTTCTCTTTCTGAATCTCAAATCAAGATTCTTATTCAACTTCGAGATCAAAATCTTCAGGGAAGTCAAAGTGAAGCTTGTATGCAACTGGAGACCATTACCTTCATTCTCGACTGCCACGGACTTTACTCGTAACCCCTAAAATCCAAAAAGGACAGATGATGTTTGGCATTAACATGTGCTTTACTGTTCCGCATAAGACATGGCAGAACATGCCCAGCTAAAAACATCAATTTAAAGTAATCCTTCGCTATAAATGTAGAAGCCCAGAAACATGCTTGCCGCTCTCTGTATCCGCTTGGACACCACTAATCGCAAAAACAGGCGAGGCATTCTCGTCAAGAAAATGCTGGTGAAGGAAATAAAGCTGATGTTAATCATCTTCTGTATTATACTGGGCAATCTATCAGTTCGATATTTCTGGCTCACAATAACCATAATACAAAGGCACAATTAACAAATCATTTCCTTCATTCCCTACCCTTAATAGATTTGGGATCACAGAGAACATATGCTGCCCCTAAATTACTTTCCAAACTTCGGAATCAACGGTGAACAATTACCTGTAATCAGAAATCCTATAAAAACATTTATCGGAGAAGAGGAACGTACATCGTACCTAGTCGACCTAGATATAAATTGCTGCTGCAATTGCCTTCTTTAGAACACCCCGGTTCGTGGTCGACCGCTTCTTGGGATGGCTTTGGGTTTGCGGTGTTAAGGCGTTTAGATCATCCATAGTGGCTTTCGTTAAATAATAATGTGGCCTGCACAAGTCCTTTGTGGGCCCTTATGGGGATTCA
>JABUQX010132660.1:30000-37500 GCA_015478945.1 Trachelipus rathkii | reverse complement strand
TTGCATGCCTGTTTTGATGTACGGTCTCCTTTCTTCATAAATTTGTGTAACCTTCTCGGTTTTAAATCTAATTTTAATTTTGTTGAACATCACCTCTCCTCCTCTAAATCTCATCTCTTATTCTTAACCGAAACTTAGGTTTTTGAGCGTTCTGACTTCAAACTCTACTCTGTTGACTCTTACTTTCTCTTTCAATTTTCAGCCGAAGGCAGTTGTGTCAATGTTTACAATGCTGTTGTTTGTTCCCGTGTCTTTGATTCTTAACCGAAACTTAGGTGTTCGAGCTTTCTGACTTCAAACTCTACTGTGTTGACTTCTACTATCTCTTACTTCAATTTTCAGCCAAAGGCCGTTGTTGTGCCAATGTGTGCAAAGATGTTTGTTCCCGTGTCATTGATTTGGAGTTTTCCAAATATTCTAGCTAATAGCTCAAGCTAGCCTGTCAATCTACCATTAATTTCATCTGTTCTGTATATCTGTCTCCTAACTCAACTGACTATCTTAAATTCTTCGACTACTTAGGCTCCAAATTAGAACACATTCTCTCTCTCTTCACATTTCTCTGAAATCATCATTCTTGATGATTTCAACGTTCACCTCGGCCAATTGCTTTCCTCTAAATCTCAAGATACAATTGGTGAACTTGCTACCACTTTTCAATCCATAATGACTTCGAGGAGTTAGTGCAGCTCCCTACCCGTATCTCTGATCATCTTTGAGATGAATCCAACATTCTAGTCCTTTTCCTAATCTCTAATCCTTCTTCTTATTCTGTTAAATTCTTTCCTCCTCTGGGTTCCTCTCCGATCACTCTCATATCTGTTTTCTGTTCTATCTCGTCTTCCTTGGGAAGAACCCCACCTACTGCGAGAAAACGTTTTTGGCCCTTGATGCTGCAAATAGTACGACAGCTTCTTTGATTTCCCATGGAATGACTACAGCTTCCGTGGAAAGGGTCCCTCGGAGTGTGCAAAGTGCGAACTAATTCTCTCTGGCATGGAGTCGTGCACCCTATGATCTTTACCTTCAACTAAACCTAGAAAACCTTGGTTTAGCTCTGCTTGATCTAGTGCTATTAGCCACAGGGACGCTGCCTTTAGGAATTACTCTCATCTTCAAATTACAGAAACCTTTGCAACTTATGTTTCATCCCAAAATCGTGCAAAATTTATTCTCATGACACCTAAAAAATTCTTTTCTCAGTAGCAAATGCAATAATCTTACTGGCTCCTCTTCCTCACGTCCTTTCTGACATTTTTCAAAAATATGTTAACTCTTAGATTTGCTTCTTCCTCTTGCCCTCCTTTAGTATCGACAGCACAAATGCCATTTAACCTTCTACTAAAGTTGAACTCTTTGCTCAAACATTTACTTCTAATTCCACCTTAAACAATTCCAGTGCTATTCTTTCTTCTCCACCTCCCTCCAACATATTTATGCTAATATTGTAATTTCTTTTAAAGGTTGTATTTCTGCTTATATATATATATATATATATATATATATATATATATAGTATATATATATATATATATATATATATATATATATATATATATATATATATATAGATACATATATTATACATGTATAGCAGAAAAAGTCTATATAATATATCACTCGCGCCAGGACTTGAACCATCGATAACAGCGTCGCCATTGATACGTAGCAGGAATACTGGATCCGCTCTCAAGAAAAAGCAGCGCATCTAGAACCAGTTTTCAAATATTCTTGCTGATATCAATGCTTTTTGGAAACTGGAACTTATTAAGATAGAAGGGCTTCGGAAACCCTACTTTTGCCATGGGTACTGCTAGGTGCCCTGAGCTGCAGGAGCAATCTTCAATCAGCCGGGCAACGCCAACAGGGAATAACAACAGCTGCGACAAATTACGCAATAATAAGCACGAAGACGATTCCCTGTCGTGAGTGAAATTTTCTTCGTCTTATTATTTCATCAATTTGTCACAACTGTTGTTTTGCCCATGTTGGCGTTGCTTGACTTTGGTTGGTTGCTACTGTAACCCAGGAGCACCCCAGCGGAATGCCATGTGGTCCCAGTAGGGGTTCCTAGCACCCTTCTATGGATTTTAATAAGTTCCGAGTTTCAAAGCAGTGATATCGAAGCAGGAGACTTGAAAACTAGTCCGAGATGCCTTCTTTTTTGAGGAGGCGGATCGGTCTAGTGGTAGAGCCTCCTGTGCATTGTCCAACGGTGACGCTGTTGGTGATGGTTCGATTCCCTGTCACGAGTGAAATTTTTCTTCGTCTTATTATTGCATTAATTTGTCGCAACTGTTGTTGTGCCCATGTTGGCATTGCTTGACTTTGGTTGGTTGCTCCTGTAACTCAGGAGCACCCCAGCGGAATGCCATGTTGCCCCAGTAGGGGTTCTAAGCACCCTTCTATGGATTATATATATATATATATATATATATATATATATATATATATATATATATATATATATATATATTTATTTATATATATATATATATATATATATATATATATATATATATATATATATATATATATATATATATATATATATATATATATATATATATATATATATATATATATATACGTCATAACCATTCTTAAACACTCGTGATTTGCTTCACCCCTAGTGTTTTGCTTTAAATACGTCAATTTATACGCTATAGTGATATCTGAGTAACTCTGGCTCTAATCCTACATTTAGTTTTTAAATTATATTAATACTTTCTCACCTGTAGTTCAAACTTTATTAAAGACATCTTTTTGCACTTTAATCTGTCTAGCGTAAGAACTCAGAGTAGTTTCCACGCTAACTACCCTGGGAATGACTAAAACTTTTACACTAAGAACGCTACGGTGACTTCCGAAAAGATGGGAAGGTTGCTGCTATCGTCGATGAGATGAGCAGGTTCATTCTGTCTTAAAAAAATTTTTCCTCCTCTAAATTTATTGTTCGGTTAAATTTGTTATATCATAGCCTATGTAACCCTAAGTATTCTATAGCCTGATATTAATTATAGCCTATGTAATCGAGTTTTGAAATGCTCCTCAGAAGGCATACAACTTCGGAGCTGGGCCAGTTTTCTTTTGGTTCTCTTTACCACAGTTATCATAATGTTAATAAATTTTCTGTGTTTGAAGAGTGTGAATATATGGAAAAAACAAATATCAATATTATAGGCACCAATTGAAACTATTACTGCCATATATTATAAACATTTTTCGTGCTGTACGATAACTAATTTTGTAAATCACAAGAATGAAGTTAAAATTATTGTAACAGTACGATTCCAGCGACTTTTTTTTTTTTAGAGAAAAGGTAAAAATAATATATATATATATATATATATATATATATATATATATATATATATATATATATATATATATATATATATATATATATATATAGTATATATATATATATATATATATTATATATATATATATATAAATATATATATATATATATATATATATATACATATATATATATATATATATATACAATATATATATATATATAGATATATTATGTTATATATATATATATATATATATATATATATATATATATATATATATATATATATATATATATATATATATATATATATATATATATATATATATATTGTATATTTATTTATATATATATATATATATATATATATATATATATATATATATATATATATATATATATATATATATATATATATATATATATTTTTTTATATTATTATATATTTCGGGTGTTTTTAAATATTCGCATTGACTTTCGCAAATATTAAAAATAAAATATTTGCATTCGCACGCGGACACTCGGAATGTGAATAGAAATTATTCTGATGGGACTTGTTAGAAAATTTAGCAACTTTTGTGAGAAATTGATTAGAATGAGTTGACTAATGCCGTCTCAAGGTAGTGACAGTAATTTGAGTCACAATCGAAATCTAGCAATATTAATTATTGGTAGGCTCGTACTTGTGAGTATATTCGTTCGAAATCAACTCACGGGCAGAGCCCTATTCAGGGAGGGGGTGTTGCACGCTAAAATTTTATCCGTGAGGGAGATTAAATTCGGCAGGAAACACAGAAGATGGAAGAGAATTCCACAGAACAGAGGTGGCAGGAAAGAAGGAAGCACCGCAGCGAACTAGCCTGGAGTTACCAATATCCACAGATAACTCGTGCGCAGACACAGCACCCCTTGAGCTACGAGGGCGTCGCAAAGGTGGTGGTACGCGAGTGGTAAGTTCCCTCGAACACCTGCCGCTGCGGTACCTATAGAAAAGAGATAAAGTACCAACATCGCTCCGCAAAGATAGAGAGAGGGTCAAGTGAACTGAAAAGTACAGAACAGTTTATAAGCCTTTTGGCTTTTGACTCGACCCTGTCCAAAAGCCGGGTGAAACCAGAGCCCCCCCAGATATGAGAACAGTACTCCATACAAGGGCGGATGAGACCCTTGTATAGCTGGAGTAACTGAGAAGAGGAAAAAATCTCACAGTCTAAACAGAACCCCCAGTTTCTTTGAGGCCACCCTAGCAACCGTTGTGATGTGAGGTTTCCAAGACATTTTTTTGTTTATGTTAAGGCCAAGGATGTTTATATTGTCAACAGGAGAGACGAGAGAACCGTCGGAAGAGATAGGAAATTTAAAAGGTGTTTTAGAGAGGGAGATTTGTAGAAGTTGAGTTTTTAAAGAATTGAATTTCACAAGGTTGAGACGACTCCAATCGGAAATTCTATCCAGATCAGCGAGAATAGAATCGGAAAGATTAAGACGTGAGGCAATTCTAGAAGTAAAAGAGGGAGCAGAATTGAAATGAGTTGAAGAATGAAGGGTCGAGTCATCGGCATATGAATGGATAGAGTTAGATGTGCAGGTGAGAAGATCATTAATGAAAAGTAAGAATAAAGTAGGAGATAAGACAGAACCCTGAGGGAACACCACTATTGACAGAAAAGAAGAAGAAGTCGCCCATCAACCACAGCCGATATTGAGCGACCTTGAAAGAAAGCTAGACATAAGTAAGCAAAGAGAAGGAGGAAACCCAAAGGAGGGGAGCTTGGAGAGCAGTGACGCGTGCCATACCCGGTCAAATGCTTTGGATATGTCAAGCGCCACCACGCAAGTCTCCCCGTAGTTCCTAAGGGCGGAAAACCATAAATCGGTTAAATAGGAAAGTATATCACCAGTAGACCTCGAACGCCGAAAGCCGTACTGGCGATCTGAAAGAAGAGAATGAGATTCCAGTTGGTCTAAGAAGTGAGTTAAGAAGGGTTTCAAAGATCTTAGATAGAATACAGGTGAGAGCTATAGGGCGATAGTTAGAAGGATCAGAGCGGCTTCCTTTTTTCGGAATAGGTTGGACATGTGCGTGCTTCCAACACTGAGGGAAAGTGTTAGTATTGAGACATAGAGAATATAGTTGAACGAGGGGAGGGGACAGCTCGGAAGCACACTTCCTCGGGGAGGAATGCCATCCGGGCCCCCCGCCTTCCTAACGTTCATAGATCTCAGGAGCCCATGCACCCGATCAAATGTAATCACAGGCAAAGACATAGGACACCTGAGAGGAGAAGGTGGAGGAGGAGGAATGCCAGAATCGTCCATGGTTGAGTTAGAGGAAAATAGGAAAATATACTTGTGAGTATATTCGTTCGAAATCAACTGATGAAGCAATTCCGTTATGACATCCTTATCCAGTGTGGTTTGGGATTACTTCGATATTGTTTTCCATGACATCACAAACTGTACACTTTGCAATCGTAATTATTCTCGGAATTGAAGAATGATATCTGGGTTAAGAACTATCTAAGCAGCTAACACAAGGAAAATGTAGAAAGGAAAATGAGTAAAAGAGTAAAGGATCTCCAATTCCAAGTTTAAGAACGAAGCAGATTACTCTTGAAACTAATATAAAAATACAAATATATGGCACACTGAAACGAAAAATCATAAAGGATGGATATAGTAAATTTACAAAAGTTATAGTAATGGACGATCTTCTGTTTCGTCACGTTGAAATTTTTGGCTTTGTACGGCTAACGAAAGTATCGGTCTCTTCAACACACTACTCAAAAAAATACTATGGAGATATTATTTGAAAGATAATGTATGACAGTGTTAAAACTAAAGTTTCGAAATTAATAACCTCTATCAAACAATCACCCAAGTTAGCTTTCTCCTCCGACGAATGGTCAGATACTCAATCAGCAGTTTCTATGTATTCTCTTGAGTAGTCATGCCGTTGACAATTATTTCAAAGGCCAAATTTTGTGTCCTGCTCTGAACCTTTCACTGAACGTCATACAGGTGAATATCTCAATGGCTTATTTAATGGAATGTTGACGAAATGGAACCTATCCCCAAATGATGTTCATTGTGTCATGAGAGATTCTGGTGCCAACATAAAGAAAATTGTTTCTTTTTTGATTGAAAAACACAAACTCCTTCAGCCACCAACATTAGAATGTTGTGACATCTCAAACAACAGTCAGGAATGTTCTCTCAAAATATAGGTCAATTGCGGCACACTTTAATCATTCGACTAAAGCTCAGTAAGAACTAAAGAAAATACAGGCCAGAATTAAAGTACGCTAACTTTCAGTAATACATGACGTTACTCTGCAAATTATGTTAAGGTTGCAAGAACTTAATGAATCTCTCTGCCAGTACGGTAGCTCTGATGATAAAATAAATGTCATCCCATTCCATGACAATTCTATTCTAACCAATTGTATCATTGTACTCCAATCAGTTGAAGATATCATTATGATAATCAGCAAACACTAGTTTGTCATCCTCTCGTAATAACTCTGAAGAGAGTATTGATATCCTCAGACAATGACAGTCAAGGAATAAAAATGATGAGAGAGACGATATTGATATCTTTTCTCCTTTAAATTTATGGTTTGGTTACAATTGTTATTGTACCATTAATGATGGAGAAAATTAACATCGTAAATGGAAAGCTATCTGTTTACCTATCACTTGTTAATTCTGATAAACCTTGGAACATGAATATCAGACGTGCTAAGCGTGTTTGCACAAAACATAAATGATCCTACACCGTTAGTTTTCTTGCTTCAAAAAAAAATCTTTTGTAAACCAGCATTTCATACTCTTATTTACTCTGATGAATCTGTAGCTAATACACCTACTGAAGAGGCATATATATATATATATATATATATATATATATATATATACATTATATATATATATATATATATATATATATATATATATATATATATATATATATATATATATATATAACATAAACTGAAAAGAAATATATATATATATATATATATATATATATATATATATATATATATATATATATATATATATATATATATATATATATATATATATATATATATATATATATATTACATGATACTACCACTCACGAGCAGGGCCCTTTTCAAAAGGAGTGGCGCAAAAAAAAAAAAAAAAAAAAAAATTACAAAAAGAAA
>JABUQX010132660.1:15000-25000 GCA_015478945.1 Trachelipus rathkii | reverse complement strand
AATAATAATAATAATAATAATAATAATAATAATAATAATAATAATAATAATAATAATAATAATAATAATAATAATAATAATAATAATAATAATAATAATAATAATAATAATAATAATAATAATAATAATAATACTTATAATAATAATAATAATAATAATAATAATAATAATAATAATAATAATAATAAAATAATAATAAAAATAATATTAATAATAATAATAATAATAATAATAATAATAATAATAATAATAATAATAATAATAATAATAATAATAATAATAATAATAATAATAATAATAATAAAAGGTCCGCTAACAACTCTATTTATAAAAACGTAAACTTAAACCTACAATGAACAGTAGATGTCTGATGAATTCTTTGTAGACTCTTATACGATATACTACAAAGTTGATATGCTTAAAAATTGAATATAATGACTATAATAACTAAATAATACAACTGTAATGAATAAGTTACCTCAACCTAACGCGATCGCATAAAGCTTCATTAACCTATCCATAACCTGCTCAACATAAATAATAATTAATCCCTTTACAGTAAGATAATATCCCTATCTTCACCTTAATTACAACAATCGCTTTCTTTTTAATAATCTCCTTCTATAATCTTATTTAGCTTATTATTCTTGAGGGCAAGACCTCTCTACTTTTGGTTGCTTAATCACATCTTAATCAAAAACACCTAACAATTAAAAGTCTTAATTAATGTCTTTCCTCAAATACCCTAAGAAAAATAATACACGTAAGCACACTTAAAATACAAAAGAAATATAAGAAACACACAAAAAAAACACTGCGCTTAAATAAATAACACTAAAAAAACCGCCGATAGTTCATAACAATAAACTAAGTCAAGGCAAAAACATGTTGCAAAGAAAGAAACTTTAAACCTAAAATAATCATTCTTATATCTTTCTCTCTCCCTCCTTTCTCCCCTTCAACATATTCTTTTATTCTTCTCACATTCCACTCTACTTTTTGTAAATACATCTGCCAACTGACGTGCTTTTTGTCAACCCATTCCACTATCGTAATTTTCTTCTCTTCTAACATCCATTTAATCCATGCCACATCTATTCTCAAACATTTGCTCAACGCTTTTGTTTCTGAATATATCGCATTTTTCAGAGTCTTGCTGTCCGTGCATACTCTTATAGGTAATCTTTCTCTCCAAACAGCCTCTCTCCAACATTCTTTCAGAAATATATCTGCTTCTGTACTTTCTATAAACCCTATAGCCTCGGCTTCAATAGTTGATCTAGCTACCCTTTTCATACATCTAGACTTCCACGCAACAAGACATCTATTCCCTTTTTCATCCTTTGAGGATACAATATAACCTACTTGTAGACTAACTTTCTCCTCATTGCCATATGATGCATCTGTATATACCTCCATCTCAATCTTACCTTTAAGCCTGCCTAACCAAATAATCATATTAATACTCTTCCCTCTTTTTAAAATGTTAATAAATTTCCTCATTTCTTCTACCTTCGATCCCTTAAAAAATCTGCTCTCACTTGCATAGTAGGACAAATTAGGTCTAGTTTGACCGCTCACCCAATTCATTTGTCCTACTAAGGAACGGTATAAAGTTAACTCACTATTCTCTATCTCCCTATCCCCCCAAAATTCACTGTTATCCGGTATACCTATTCCTTCTATGTATTTTTCTTGTTCCAGCCAAACACCATTTGCAGATTCATGAATATTAACACAAATATATTTAAATCCCATTATTTCTTCAGAGCCTATTTCTAAACTTATTATTTTTTATGATCTCATTCTTAAAAATTTTCTAAATCCACTAAACAAAAATTATTCACATGCATGCACATAATACTAATTAATTTACCCTTATCTTTTCAGAAAAACAACGCTGGCTCAAGCTTGCTGTTTATATCCCCTAATTCCCCAATTAGAGTAACCATTTTATCATACAAGACCATAGCTGCGTCTTTAAGTCCATAAACAATTTTCTTAAGTTTCCATATCCCTTTTCCTTAGCTTATTTAGGAGGTGTAACATATATTCTTTTCTTAATCATATCCATTTGCAAATATGCAGACTTAACATCTATAAAGTTACACTCTTATCCCTGTCTTTTATTATGCTTAAACAGGTCTTTAAAACCTCTCCTAAACATGTAGGAACCTCACTAATTAAATCTTCCACTTCTTCCTCAAAACCTCTTGAAACCAATCTCGCCTTCCATACCACAACCATTCATTATATTTCAATTTTTCAGTAACTACCCATCTCAAAGATATCCTCCTTTGCCTTTGTCACTCACTCTTTTAAAATCATCATTTGGTTCCAAGTTATCAATTTCCTTCAACTTAGCTTTTAGAACCCTCTCGTCAACCCAATTGCTTAGTCACACCTCCTCCTGGTCTTCAACACTTATAATATCCTTATAATTCCAAAAATCGATCCGGACAATCTCACCACTAGCTACATTCTGAAAGTTATAGCTATTACCCAATATTTTGCTGTTAGCCATCTCTGCTCTACTTAACACTTTCACATCTATGCACTCTCTATTATCTTTATTTCTAAACTTGTATTTTTTCCGATCTTTATCATAGGTATCATAGGATTCCCATCTTGGTGTTCTGAGACTTCAACACCACCTTCTTCTTCTACATTTACTTCTACATCTCTTTCCAATCTTTATTTTCCTGTCTTATTTCTTCTTTTTCTTCCTTTTCCTCCTTATAATGAGGTACACCAGCTAACCTTGTAATGTGCACTCGTGCTACATCCCTTAATGTTCCTCCATGTTTAGCCACCACAGTCTTCCAATCTCTTCCAATCACCTTTGCGAGCCCTTCTATTGTTTATCCATTTCTCTTTTAAAGTATACTTCTTCACCTGGCTCAGGAAATTCTATTTTATGTTCTCTGATCTGTCCTTTCATTGCCTTCTTAATCCTATCTTTTGATTCCTGTTTAATATGAAGTGATCTACTTTTTGCTATACTTTCTAAGTGTTCTTTTATCATTTCTACCTCTGTTTATAATATGCCCATACTCCTGCCTTCCTCGGTGGTATTATTTGGTATTCTGATGGTGGTCTTCTCAAAAACCAACTGATTAGGTGAATATCCATTTTTGTCAAATAAACTATTCTTTGCAGCCACAGACCAAAACAAACTAACATTTCTTCCATGCCTGTCATCCTTCATTTTTCTGATGGAATCCTTTAGTAACTACACCATTATTCTCACACTGTCCGTTACTCCATGGATTTTTGCTGCTGTTGTCAACTGACCAATACCAAATCTCTCACATAGCACCTTCATTTCCTCATTTTAAAATTCAAGACCGTGGTCGCTTGAGAATCTTTCTGGTGCTCCAAATATACTTATACACCTATCCAAAATCTTTTCCACTATTTTGGTTCTTTGTTTCTTATCCAGTAAGTCTGACAATAATGAGTTTCTAAATTCACCATCACGATAAAAATTTGACTCTCAATTTCTCATAGATTCATTTCAAGCGCTTCATTGAATGTTCTTCCTAAAGGAAACCCCACTACCTGTCTACTTGGAGTCTTTTTATACCGTATGCATGTTTCACATTCTTTACTAACTCTTCTATGCATGTTCTGATAGGTTTCCAATCAGCCTCCTCTATTTCATTCTTATAAGCATCCCTTACTAAATCCCATAGCCTTTCCCTTCCTAAATGATTAAACTGTATGTGCAAAAGATGTACGACCTTAGCCCTATTCTTTTCATCCATGAAATCTTCCTTTGTACTCCTTGCCAACAATTTTTGTGCCCTTTTTCATCTTCCATACACTTCACTTTCATATTATTAAAAACCCTTATCTCAGTGATAAGAAAATTATTTTTATTACCCACATAGCACGGTTTATGTATTCTTCTAAAAGCCTTATATACAGAATCTCCAAACACATGCTTTCCTTCTATTCGACTCATTGACTCACTATTTTCTACTCTCTCTTTATCACTCATACTTCCCACAACTCGTCCTAGTCACTTTTTCCCATAAAATTTTTCTAACACCCTGTGTCTATTATCGCACATATTGATTCATATTCTCTCTTATTCTTTCTATCTACTAATCCCTCTCCATAAAAAGCTTGTGAGTCCTGTTTAAGTTGTTTATCTCTACCTATGTCATTATTCAGCCATCTTCTTTCTCTACCAAAGCCTGTAATTATTCCACAAACCTGTTTTTAACTTCTCTCATTACCCCATACACTTCCTTTTCATTAGCCCTTCTTTCGTCCCCTGTTGAGACATCTAGCATCAAAATGATATACTAACCTATATACTATGCACCTCATCACACTACCATTTTTGTTCCTAGGATTCACTCTCACTTCTTCTCATACTCAAATTTTCATTCGTTCCATCTATTTCTCTTCCTTTTGTCCACCAACCCATTTTTTCCCTTACCTTTCTCCCCTAAACATTCACATACATTGATCAGTCCGTCCTTAATGTCTTTTAACACCCATGAATCCTTCTCACAATATGCCAAAACCATCTGTCTCTGATTCATTTCAACATTCGCCCCTTCCAACAGATGCACACGTCTCATATCCTCACCCAAATTCACTCTGCCAGTTTTTATTACATTTATCTTCAATTATCTCATATCTACTCACATACTGCCTCCTGCTCTCATATTCTTTTCTCTTAATATAGAAGTATTCTAAAACATCATATCTGTCTCTCTGTTTATCCTGCCCATACCTTTTATTCAATTCACTTAACACCTTATGTATACATTCCTTACTCAGGTCATATAAAACAATATTACACACACTCTCAAAAGCTTTTCCACCAAAGATTCATCAATACCTCACCTAAAGGACAATCATAATCTTTACCATCCAACTTAAACCACCATTCAACTCTTTTCTTTCAAACCTTATAATCATCATATTCTCCTTCCCTAGTCCACTCATCTTGAAACACTGGACAACACCTTCTACCCTTTGATTCCATTATCTCCTTTCTCTTGCCCTCACCACTGGATGATTCATCCGCACTCATCGTACACGAATAAATCAATAGCCTAAATAAATCCCTAACTCTGGACACCTAACTACGCTCTGCTACCACTACTAACTACTCTATTTATATAAAAAAAAGTAAACCAACACATACAATGAACTGTACGCGTCTGATGAATTCTTTATAGACTCTTATACGATATACTATAGTTAAGGTATGTTTAAAAAATGAATATAATGACTATAACTAAATAATACAACTGTAATGAATGTTACCTCAACCTAACGCGATCGCATAAAGCTTCATTAACCTACCCATAACCTGCTCAATATAAATAATAATTAATCCTTTTACGGTAAGATAATATCCCTATCTTCACCTTAATTACAGCAATCGCTTTCTCTTTAATAATCTCCTTCTATAAACTTATTTAGCTTATTATTCTTGAGGGCAAGACCTCCCTACTTTTGGTTCCTTAATCACATCTTAATCAAAAACACCTTACACTTAAAAGTCTTAATTAAAGTCATTCCTTAAATACCTTAAGAAAATTAATACACGTAAGTACACTTAAAACACCAATAAAAATAATAAACACATCAAAAAAACACTGTACTTAAAATAAATAACACTAAAAAAAAGCACCGATAGTTCAATAACAATAAACTAATCCAAGCCAAGAACATGTTGCAAAGAGAAAAACAAGAAAGAAAATTAATCAGATAATAATAAAAAAAAAAATAATAATAATAATAATAATATAATAATAATAATAATAATAATAATAATAATAATAATAATAATAATAATAATAATAATAATAATAATAATAGCAACAAACTTTTATTACTGTTAATGAATATAAACAATTTTACAATAATAAAAATTTTATAACAACATAGATATTAATAATAAATAATAATAATAAAAATAAATAATATTATATAATAGTAATAATAAATAATAATAGATAATAATAATAAATGATAATGCAAAATAATAATACATTTTCAAAATTCAATAACAATAATAATAATATTAGAATAGAGAATCAATTGAATAATAATTATAAGAAATAATTAATAAAATAATAATAAGATAATAAAATTGTTAATAATAATAATAATAAAACAAATAGTAATTAATAATAATATTAATAAACAAATTTAATAATAATAATAATAATAATAATAATAATAGATAAATAATATAATTAATAATAATAATATAATAATAATAATAATAATAATAATAATAATAATAATAATAATAATAATAATAATAATAATAATAATAATAATAATAATAATAATAATAATAATAATAATAATAATAATAATAATAATAAAACTATATTATAAAATATACTTTGTATATGATCCTTTTCATTCCAAACGAACAAGAGGAAAAAATCAATAATAATTATTATCATCTAACTGATTTATTTTCAAGACAGAAACTCTTCGTAGTTCCTTCGCCAAACACATTCCTTTTTATACTCCTTTATTACTTCATTAATTATCAGCATTTTCTCGGAGGGAGGTTATTCTTGTTTCTCCTCATCTCCGTATTTTGCAAAAAAGAAATTCCACACAGATAGTCCTCCCATATACCTGGTCGGGAATCGTTTTCTTTGGGGAACTAACTTCGCATGTACGAAAGTCAGCCTTTGTTTCTTCTTTTGGTTTCTGTGTGCAACTTATGCAAAAGTACATATGATTTTACACACACACATACAGACACGCACACTTTCACGTACACACACACTTTCATATATATTATATATAATATATACTATATATATATATTATAAACATATTATATATATATATACATATATATATATATTATTATTTATATATATATATATATATATAATAGTATATATATATATATATATATAATAATATTAGTGATGGATGAATGAAACCCTACCCAAATGCGAACAACCGCATATATTTGACAACCGCAACTGGCAACCGCAACCGGCGCTGTTGTCACTGAGTCGTACACAACCGCAACCCGGCGGTGTTCACTGGTCTCACAACCGCAATTGCGGTTGTGCAGGAATTACCTTTTAAAAAATGATTCTTCTGTATGCCTATCAAAACTTTCTCTATATTTATTATATGAAAAACAAAGATTCGGTTTGTCTTTAACTCCTCAAATACTTTTAAGATAAGACAGCTTACTAGTTCTGATTTTATGAACTAGATTGAAAAATGTTTTTGTATGTCTGTTTATTATTTGAAGAGATTATTAAAAAGTTAAGCTTTCATTTGTCCTCCTATATAACAAGTAATTCTTTTTATTATGTCGCTAAAAAACTCTTCACCAGTCAGATTTCGAGGCTGAAGAAGGAATTAAATCAGCTTAACAAACAATAAATTAGGGTTAAAGCTCGAAGATTTGATAATTTGGAATTAAATTTCTTGTATTTTATCGCAACGTATCTACCTTTTAATTTGCAAAATAATCCAAAGAAATATTTTTTGTTTACAACTTCTTATGTTTGGAAGGAAGTTCAGGAAGAAATAACAAAACAACGTCAAGACGAACCTATTCTTTCAAAGAATATGGGAAAAGAGTATATCTATTAAACAAACCATCCTTAAAGAATTTTAAAAGCAGAAATTAAAGCAACTCAACATCCAAGCCCAAAAATCTCAATTTTGAAACCATGAAACTATAAAGATAGATGAACAGTAGTAATCATGATGGAGAAATAGATTTTAATAAAAGTGTTTTGAATGATAATAGCAATAATATATAATAATATAGAATATAAACTATATTATATTATATATAATATATTATATATAATTTATATATATATATATATATATATATATATATAAAGGATCAATCCCGAAGAATAATCCATATAATGTGTGCGAGAGGGAACGAACCATGGTTCAAAGAGTTGAAGATGGATGGCCTAAAAGATATTTGTCATTGTCCATCTAGTAGTCATACGAAACGAAACAACTTTCAGCGGATTAATTGTATGACGAGAACAGATGTAAAATTAACAGGAGAAAATGCGAAAAATTGTTATATACCCTAAATCTAACTCGAGCTTCTAAAATTAAAACAAACGGAATAACTAGAGAAGCACCTTTAGTCGGTACACTTTCCACTTTCCACAGAGCGGTAGGATTGGGGACAAAGTGGTACTGTGTGTTTTGCATTGTCATGAGTTCTCATACCGCACAAGGTAACTCTTGCCAAACAGAGGCTAACAAGTGGGACAATAAAACGACCAGAAATTGAGAAATTTTCAAGGTTATAATGATAATAATAATACAAAAATGATATTAATCTATGAAATCAAAGATCCTAATAATATTAATAATTAAATAATAATTTATATTTCATTTATTATTATTATATTATTATCTATTATTTATTTCATTATGTATTATATTTATTTTATATTATTGATTATTATTATTATTGATTATATTATTACAGTAGTAGTAATAGGTAGTAAACAAATAAATGGTAATTTTGTTTTTATTGCCAACCGCACCCGCGGTTTGTTGTTGAAAAATTAAGAACCGCAAATACCCGCAACCGTGGTTTTTAAAAATGTTAGGAAACGCCACCACGCACCGCCCGGTTGTGCAAATAATTCATCTTCGCTCCTATCACTAACTATATATATATTATATTAAGCCTATAATATATATAATAATATATATATCTACTATATATATATATATTATAGTATAGCTCTATATAAAAATGAGTGTATATATATATATTATCTATAATCTATATGGATACCACATGTTATCAGTACCCTCTAACTATAGTATATATAGTTAAGATGCTAAGGTATGGTTAATTGAGCCTATATATATATAATATATATATATATATATATATATTATATATAGCGATGAAGTATATTATATAAATATAAATATATAATATACATATATAATATATATAATATTATATGTATAATAGTAGTATATAAATAAAAACAAAAAGTAGAATATGAAATAAGTAGTACAATAATTTAGCTATATATAATAGTATATATAATAAATATATAATAACGTATATATATATATATATTATATATATATATATATATATATATATATTATATATATACTATATATATATTATATATATATATATTAATATATTATATATATATGTTATTATTATATATATAATTTATATATATATATAGATATATATATAATATTATATATATATATATATATAATATAATATATATATATAGTATATATATATTTATATATATCGATCGTCATCATCATCCACCTCCTTTTCCCAGTTTGGGGGTGAGGTGTGTTGCATACACCGGAAACGGAAAAGTAGTAGAAGAACATGATGTAGTCAAGTCGAAAAAAAGCCCACCCTTACCGCCCCTTTATACCTATTTTGAGAACTCGTCGCAGTCAGAAAAGTTAATATTAAGGCTTCATTGGACCGCAAAGGACCCCTCACATGTATCCGTCAAAATTAAGTTGGGTTTTTCCATCCCCTGTGCCATGCCCACAACCATATATATCCCCTCACAAAACCCCGCCATTAACTCCTATTACGCCCCTTTTCATCTCAACTATGCCAAATCACTATTCCTCTCCTTACATGCATTCCTTTTCAAACTCAATTCCACTTTACCTTCGGTCTCTCAGCCGGTCGATCCTGAGCACACCACTTTTATACTATACTCCCGCTTAAACCAACCGACTATCATCCCATCCTTTCCCTATAACCAAACCATTTCAATTTACTCTCTTTGTTATATTAATTCTCTCATTACTCCTTTTTTTTCACACCACACACAAGTCCCAAATGCTTTCATTCCTTATTCATATAATCAATTCTTCTCACACCTAAGCACGCCCCTAAGATTATTATATAAGATATATATATATATATATATATATATATATATTATATATATATTATATACTATATATATATTATGTCTTAGTATAT
>JABUQX010132660.1:0-10000 GCA_015478945.1 Trachelipus rathkii | reverse complement strand
GCTTAGACATACCTGCATTTCGTTCGGGAAGTACTGCCGGACTCCTCGAAAACATTCTTCTAGTGTATATTTATGATATATTATATATATATATTATAGTATATTATGTATTATAGTTTATTTATATACTTTTAAAAATTAATATACCGTGATAGACTCAAAAGAACGCAATGATATTATATTATATATATATAATTATATTAGTACTATATATATTATAATATATATATATTAACTATAATCTATATACCTATTTTATTACATTATTATCTAATAGATTTATAGTGATATATATATAGCTATATAATACTATATATATATTATACTATATATTATTAATATATCACGTTACTACGTTAAATATTATGTATAAGATATACGTATAGAGATGATATTCTCTATATTATGTGAAGAGTAGCCCAGATCATCATGATGGATTAACACATCGTCCTTCTATGCCGAGGTAAGAGTGAGGTACCTCCGAAGGTGATACTATATATATTGGATTGTTCATTACTCGAAGCAATATTGGTCAAATTTTAAAATGTTATACACCAAGAAATCCCTCTCTAAATCTAGTAATATCTGTAGACTATTTAAAACTTCACCATATTAAATGGTGTTTGTAACTAAAGTTATTCTGTGTAGTATCCTCTCTGTATGAATTAGCGATTGGGTATGCCACAAGTGAACTACGATATTTGACCTTCTAGCATGGTTGTAGCTCTATTGCGTGTGTGTGTTACTAGATGTTACTACGGTGTGGCTGCGTTTGGCGTACTTCGTTGAGCTACGTTAAAGAGTTGATCAAGTTAAGTTGCGATTCTAAAACACTTTTGGCGATTTCTTTTTTCTCAGAAATAAAACCTGTCGCATCATGGCAATGAGTCTAACAGGGAATACTGTATTCGAACTCCCGTGACGGATAAGTATAATTATGAATAACTTTGGTGTTTCTTGAAGCGCAAGCTTTATTAATTAGAAGCGATTTATGGATATGTATCTCCCAGTTGGATGAAAGAAAAAGACACAGTTGAAAATGATTTTGAAACTACAAAATGGATCATTGCGATCGTAAAAGCTATATTCTATATATCTTATAATTCACCCATTCTGGAGTTGAAACAGAATTAAAGTATTATTTATCTCTATTATCATGGAAAAATTAAAAAGGGTATTATTATTATTATGAAATCCTGCGCGTATGGCAATGTTGCTTAAACAAAACTAACTCTGAGTAAGCTAAACCTATTGAAGATGTAAATAGGTTACTTGGGAGTAGTTTCTGTCGACTGCGTGAAGAGCTGAACATATCAAATCTAGTAAATTGCTGAGTTATATATTAATCATGGTGATAGTTATACTATTATTATACTTAGTTGCCTGTATATATCTTAGTTAACTTCAGATGCGCAATGAGAAAGTATCGAGAACGAATTGGCCTGAGCGTCGAAACTCGTTACGATGTGAAAATTATGGAGAGAGCAATATTATTTTCAAGATTCTTACTAATTACTAAGGGTGGAGCTAATTGGCAACCACGAAGACAAATTTAAGAAAAATAGTCACGAAAAGCGACCTATGTGGAAATCACATTTGGCTATTTTCAAAGAATGTAACTTTATCTTTTGGGTGACAAATATAAGCAATCAAACGTAGTAGAACTACAAGGTTGGTCATAATGAAAGATCGAACCGAAGAATAATAGCAATCACCGTTGGCTTTAGACTGCGAGCATCATGAAATTTTATGTAACTGCACAGTTGAAATATTGGTGTTTTAGATAGCGGAGATATCAACTGTGCCGCGCATATGTTGTTCAAATGATATAAGTTTTTTACCGAATGTAATTACACTAGACCATAAAGTAAATAAATTTAGTTAGTCAAGGAATTCTTTCCTGAAACTTTATAAAATGCGTACAGGCAGTATTAATATAAAAAGTCAACTAGGAAGATTCATTAAAAAACGTTAATTATAGACGAAGCTCTTTACGTTTTGCCAATTACATACTACATTTACATCTGTCTCAAAAATGACGATAAAGGATGCAAAAGTTGTATTTTTTTCACGAGGATTAATGCAAAATAGATGGAAAGACGGAAAAGCTTTTATGAAGCGAATAGAAAAAATAAAACCTATATTATGTTGCAAGAAAAAGCTTCCAGTATCGTCTGAAATAATCTTTCTGATATAGAGATTTGGCATTCCGCAGATTTGTCATTTAAATATTAAAGAGTTTGAAAAGTTGTAAGAAATAAACATGTTGGGTGTGCACGGATTGTTAAACTTTAAAGAACATCTAGATATGCCTAAACTATGTTGAAAAATGCGTAAAAAATAAAATGACTCAATTGCCTTTAAAAAAGTCTCATCGCGAAAGTACAAAACTTTTGGAAATTGTTCATTCCGTATAATGGGACGCGTTTCGAATCCAAAAACATCTCGGATCATCATAAATATTTTAACTCCACTTTGCATAGATCGATAAAAAGTTAAAAGATCTTTTTGTTAAAATTCCTAGAGAGAAGAATAAAAGTGTGAAAGCTTGAAAAATTAAGCGATAATATAAATTATTCGTTTTATATGGGGGGGGGGTGAAAAAATAAATATAGTTTCAAAACTGCATTCAGCACATAATTTTAGAGTAAATGATTTTAGACAAAATTTTAGAGAAGTGAGAATGGCATTGGAAGAAGACTTAGTGTTCCATAACACGGCTCAGCAAAATGGAATTTCTGAGCTCCCCCAAAACAGAACGTACGTTGAGATGGCAAGATGTACTCCTCAGTGAATCACACCGACCAGCATAGATTTGGCAGAAGCTATTTTAGGCTGCAAAATTATTTTACGTAATAGAATGCCCCTCCAGTGCTTTAAATGGAAGTGTACCCTGTTCAGCGTGGATGAAAGCGATTGCACAGTTCCGCACTTTTACGCATTTTTGGTAGAAGTTTATTTATGAATAAAACACCTGCGAATGAGTAAATTACAACAAAGATTCAGGCCAGGAATTTTGCTTGGATATTCAGAAGAGAGTAAGGCATATAGAATATGGTCTGAAGAAGAAAAAAAACTCTATATAGCGCGGGACGTAAAGTTTCCAAGAGAAAGAAATTGTACACAGAACATTATTTCCGGATCTGAGGAGGGTGATGAAATAATGGAAATAGTCCCTCTAATGACTCTTAAAAATGATCCTGATGAAGATCCTGAAGATGCTATAGACAGCATCGATTCAGAGGATAATGCTACATTTGCTCCTCGAGGACGAGGGAGACCGAAGATTAATGCGAACTGGTCAACGTGGACGTCCAAAGAAAATTTATCAACTTGCTTCAAAAGATGGTGAAAAAAGAAAATAGAGAAGGAATCAGAAGAAAACAGATGGCAGAATTCCTCGGAAAAAAGCTTATTGCACACAAAAGTATCTTGAAACAAGCTACCATCGGCAAGTAGTAATACGGAGGGACAGTCCACTCTCTTCACGAGATTATGCAATTATAAAAAATAATGTTTTTCTCTTGCCCATGTCAAATTTATGAGAAAATAGATGCGGAGTATTGGAAAAGGGAAGTTATACATCTCGCTTTTCCTTGAGCAACTCGAAATAAGACATGAATATATGACGAATAGAAGAGTTGGACTCCCTATTTACAAAATTGACGAAGAACATAAATTAAGATCAATGTGAGCTTCGACGCTTAATAAATTTTTATAAAGCCGGGACGCGGGGCTTCTTGATAAAGAGAAAAGGCTACTCGGCCTTGTATGCCCAAGGTGTTTCTATGTATTTCACAAAGACCATTAAAGTATACGAATAATTATTATGAGACATTTCTCCCGTTATAACGTACTTCGTTCTCTTAGAACTATGTGTGTGTCATGCCAGCTGAAAGGGGTATTATGACTATACAATCAATATAAAGTGGGGACTGTCCAATCATGCGTAATTTAAGAGATGCAGTAAAACTTAAGAGCGAGACCTATTATATGGAAGTACCAGATCTCTTAGAAAGAATCATTAAGGAGATTAATAATGTATTAAAGTAATTATTAATAAGACAAGATTTATTAGCTTTTTTCAAATAATTGTGCTCCTAAAACAACATGTTCGTTTAACCGTAGAATAATAAATCGAGTTAGTAATTCGAAATAAGAGCTGTCTATGTGGAGTGACAGAAGCGAGAATGCTGGTCGGAATGTGGGGTACAATAACTTCTATCATATATCCTGTTATTAACTTGATCTTCCAAACCCATCAGATGCTGATCCATGTGTTTTTATGTGCGGGAAATGTTGACGATCTCAATTATCAATTGCGTATATTGGTAGTGATGTTATTACTGGCATCCAAAATGTATAAATCTTGTTAGAAGAAAATAAAAGAAAGACCTTGGTGTGTGTTGTGTGTAGAGTGTAGTGGCGCGGTGAATGAAAGATGTATGGGGCCTAATCGTGGCGTGTTTGACATTGTCTAGGATTAGAAATGTGTGTGTAACTCATTCTCTTACAAAGTGGATTTTATATTAGTGTGTATGATAGAATACTGTGAAAAAATATATTTTTTCGAATGTATACATGACCGGCTGAAATATACACTGAGTGTAAGAAGTACTATGAGTCTGAGTTATATTTCTTTCAGAGGAAGTAAAATTTATAATAACTCCTAACTCACCTTAAGTCTGGAAGATAGTATGCAAGTTATGAAAAAATTTCGCAAAATTTCTCTCAATGCCACATATAAAGTCGGCTTTCATATCTATGTGTATCTTCTGTGATTGTTCTCATAGCATAGTCCAGATTATATCATACGCTCGTTCATTTCCTCAGCATAGGTTTAGCAATTAATCTGTATGACTTACATCACTTGAAATGCTGCTCTAATATAAGATATCATCTCATATAGGTGAACGCATAAAAAGAGAGCACTATAGATGTACACTCTATGATCTTTCATGAAGTCTTACCAAAATTTTAATTTATCGTGAGAAAGAGGTCATTTACCCTCTTCTCACAATTTGGGGAAAACTAATGAATTTTACATGTCCGATAGAAAATCCTATTTTACACCGGGTTATGTTATGCTTTTTTTTTGATATGCCGGGTGCAGCCATATTACACTATGAAGGAAAATTCCAGGTTGAGTGATGTGTTTTACCCAAGTCGAAAAATATGAGGAAAAAAACGTCGGAATAGTTTTAAAACCTTTACGATAAGAGTACAAAAACTAATGTATTAGATCAAATTTCTCCAACATATTATACCCTACATATTTGTGATACCTTACGAAATTATTCTCTTGGAGAAGAAAATTTGGTGATATGGATAGGTTCTTAAGGTCTCTCAGGACAATAACTTTATCCATATTTATATTAGACACGAACTTATTATAATAATTTGTTCAAATTGCTGCTCAAAGGCTTGCAGTATAAACCCCATTCATCAGGTCCCAGAACAAAGCATTTGATAGTTCAGGCACCACTTCATCCGTACAAAACTGTTGACAGAGGAAAATGTCGGTCAAATATAATCTCCTTACTGAGGAAATGGTGCAAGATTGCACTTGACAAACAATTGCCGAACTGTGGTGAGAAGATAGAAAGCATTCTCATTGTTTGAGTAAGAAGGATTTATAGCGCAATAGAAGATTAACATTGCGATCAAGTGTGGGATCTATCTTGCATGTAATATTAGTTTGGAGAGGGAGGTGTTGAAAGCTACTGTCACGATGGACTGTTGGATTATTTACCACATCAGCCGTTTTATGCAAGAAGAGGTGAAAAATCGTACTTTTAAGAAGTTCTAAATTAGTAAGGTGTCCGGAAAAAATTTGATAGGAAATATAAAAGTGACTCTTGATAAAGATTTTTTATGAAGTTTATTATCTTAACATGAATATCATGATATTTTATTCGTATTTAATTAATTTTAAAAATACACTTTTGACTTTTGCTTCCCTTTGCTAAATTGGAAAACTCTGAAATGTAGTAATATTGAAGTGTTGTTGTGGGTACTATATATAAAAGGTGGTGTGTTAACTTAAATATGAATGAACTCTAATATATACTCGTTGAACCTCTAAGTCTCTTCATTTAATGAGCGGCGAGTAGCGATATTGTAGCGCATACAGTGTAAAACTCATCGGAATTTTCAAATATTAAATTCGACTTTCAGCTTTTTGAAAATTGCCTTTTTATTTAACATTGAAAACAATTTTAATTTTATTTCAGATTTTAATACTATTGTATAAATGTATAATACTTGATATACTAGGGTTATAAAAGCTCTATAAATTTTAAGCTATATTTACCAAAATAAATTTTATATATCAAATTATAGTTGTATAAATTTCAGGAAAAATCGTTACTTTATTTTAAAGGTTTATACTAAAGTTATTGTACTTACGTAATGTATATTGAAGGTAAAAATACTTTCATTTGTACTTATGTAATAAAAAGCGTAACTTTAGAAGTTAACATTTTTTATGAAAACAGGTTTTTAAAAAAAATATAATCTAATATAATGATAATGTTTCAAAATTTTATTTTAGGTAGAATGGTATAATTAGAGTAAAAATAACAAATATATTTGAATAAAATTATATGTTAAAATTTATTATAATAATGTAAAACGTCAATTTATAGCCCACTATAAAACTATTAAAATAAAATATTATCACTATTTTCTTGCTTTTATTATAAATTAGCATGTTTTTATTTACTCTCAATTAGAAATCACAATTATATTTAATTATATTTTAAAAGTCTCATTATAAATGGTGGCTTTAAGTTGCTTCACAATACCGTTAAAAAACTCAATTTCGCAGATAACCTTTCTCTCTCCCAATATAGTTGGGTTTATATGTTGCAGCGGAGAATATTTTATGGAGAGAGAGGAATTCGCGCGATTAACTTTTATTATAGAAGTTTATTCTGATAGTTATATGGATCTGTTCCTGTATTATGGGTGCAAAAATAATTAAAAAGGGCGAAAAAGGATAGCGTAGATTTTTAGAATTAGTTAAATAATTTTAGTATTATAATTTTATTAAGAACAGGTTTTCAAAACTAATGAATAATATTTATATATTATATGATTATATAGGATGATATATATAATAACAAATATTGGAATAAATTTACACTTTATAAAAAAGATACGATTCTTCTCATATTTTTAAAGACATCTAAAAAACTTATTAATAAAATTCAGTAATAAATCATCAGCATTTTTTTGAAAAATTGCTTGGTGTTTAATGAAAAACCACATGTATTTTTTTCAAATAGCTGAAATAAATACTTGTACGTTAAAAATCTTTTAAATATATTTAAGAGATTCATAAGTAAATAAATTTCAAAATGATTGGAAATTTATTGGATAAAAAATCGTACTATTTATTAAGTGAGTAAGTTTTACGTAATACAAAGTTTATCGTATTGAGCGTACAAACTCGTTTATACACAGAATATATTCAGTCTAATCTCTCTCTAGGAGAGGTACATGTATGTCTCTATAGATTAAATTTCTTTTAATAATTAGAGTAACATAATGAGGCAGCCAACCTTTAATTATACTTTTTCTATTTACAAAACAAATATTCTTAATGAGTACGATTGACGACATGTTATCGGGATTCCGTCAATTTAAGAGCGAACTGGAAAGCCAAAAGGCCGACATAAGTTAGAGATAGAGAGTTTCACTTTTCATGTAGCTTTTACATTGTACTCAACTCCCATATTCCAACTGGAACCACAGTTTATTATGTGTGTGTTGCAAAACCATTGCTGAGCATACCGGTATACCCACAACGTTCTTGCAATGTTGGAAGATTGATTGTCGCAAAATAATTCTGTTCAAATCTGTCTAACTCTTGGAAAAACTTTGGTTGCGGCACGGGCCATTCGGGAGAAAATCGTCTTACGTCTGTATTTACTCCTTTTATTTTTTTAAAAGTAGATGAAAATTAAAGGCTAAGACAAAAATGGAATAAGGAGTTTTCTTTTAGAAAAGCTGATATATCAATAAACAAATAAAATTGATTAATAATTATTCGAAGAAAAATACGGTAAATTATTTATTAATGCAACTCTTATTTATCTGTGATAAAAAAAAGTTCTTTTAATGAACGTTATAAAACTAATGAAATATTTAAATTTTGCTGCACATATATAAAAAACAAATATTGAGATAAAAATTTCAAGATAAATATTGGTGATAACCCACTACCTATATAAAAACTATTAATTTATAAATTCAACTATTTCTGCCTTTATACTCTAGAATTATGCAATATTATTTCAAAATGAAAACACATTTTTATATTTTATCTAATTTAGTCAATTAACAAATTAATTAATATTCAAAAACACCTATCAATATTTTATATATTAAGACCTTCTACCAAAATAATCTGACTCAAAATGTATGATGTAAATTTAACGGAAAGAAAATTAATAATCGTATGCTACTTATCTTAAGTGAATGTAATCCCAAGTATATGATAAGAATAATCGCCTCAAGCTCAACTGTCCTTTATGTGACCAAAAAAATATATAAACGTAACGATTTTTAGAAGTATGTAAAATTTTTATTATAAACAGTAGATTTCAACATAACGTGTAAATGTATCTTTTGTAGTAGGTATATATAAATTATTAAATATAAAAACAAAATATTTGAAATATTCATTAATTGTGAGTTTAAGACATCACATATATTCTAAAAACAAATAAATGAAATATCTCTTTTCTTGAGCCTTTAATTTTTATTGCTTATTTTTCAGTTATTTTGTAAATTAACGAATATATTTTTTAATTTCCAATTAAATTTAAACTATATAGAATATAAATATAAAATAACCGTTTAAAAAACTTAGACAAATCATTTAAGAGATATATAAACAAATATACATGAAGCATTATATAATATTGCAATACTATTTAACGACTTATCTTATTCATAACATTTCAATTCACTTTATTAAGAATGCTTCTATAGATTTAATATGGTAAGATGTTGGAAAATATTTTTAATAAGCTTTATACTTTTAATTTTCGAATAAGTTTAAAAATTTTATTTACATTTTCTCATTAGGAATTTAAATCACTGAGTTCGATAACAATTAAAATTTAATTGAAAAAAACTTAAATACTCTTTTCCCCTAAATAAAAAAAATATTGAACCTCGCGAAAAAATTAAAACAAGCAATTTAAAATTAAGATTAACCTAAAGATATTTTAGGATAAGATTACCTGCAATACTTTGAAGTAGGTGGTTCGTTGAAAGTAAAATATGCAATATTAACATTAATATGAAATAGCATCAATTAATTTTTTTTTCAAAATGCTCGAAACTTAAACATTGAGTTTACATAAAAAATACTACCATAATTATATAACTAGAAGTATTTACCAAAATAATTGATCTTAAAATAGTTATGAAATTTAGGAAGGATAAAATCGTTTTATCTTTTAAGACGGTTTGTACTAAATTCGTTATTGGTGAACTAAAAATATTGTAAGTATATATAAAAAGGCGTAATTATTGCTGGAGATATAAGGTTTAAAATTATTTGCTTTTTTTTATAGATCTTTTAATATATAATAACAGGTTATTGATCAGAAGATTAAGATAGAAAAATATTTTTACGATACACAGACGTAATTAATAAAGCTATAATAGCTAGACGTTCAAAAATTTCACTCGATAATTCCAAAACAAAACGCAAGTTCGTCACAATTCTCCATCCCAACCATTTAAAAATAACTTCATAAAATAAAGTTCACTGTTTTTCTGCTTTATTGAAAAGTGCTTCACCATGTATTATCAATGAAACACCATTATGTTTTAATTTAATAGAAGAAATTTAGTCATTAGAAGAAATACCGTTATAAAAATAATTACAAAAAGAATAATCATAATTAATTTAAGATTTCTACACTTAAATTATAATTAATTTCACAAATGTTGAAAATTTAGGGTAAAAATTATGCCTACT
>JABUQX010132659.1:32500-35530 GCA_015478945.1 Trachelipus rathkii | reverse complement strand
TTCTTCTCTGATAAATGTTTTTATGGGATTTCTGATTATAGGTAATTGTTCACAGTTGATTCCGAGTTTAGTAAGCAATTTAGGGCCAGCATATGTTCACTGTGATCCCAAATCTATAAGAGGGCGAATAGGAATTGATTTGTTATTGTGTCTTGCTATTATGGTTATTGTAGGCAGAATATGTGAGGCTGAAGATTGCCCAGTGTTAATACAAAGATGATTAACATCAACTTTATTTCCTTCATCAGCATTTTCTTGACGAGAATGCTCCCTGTTTTGATTAGTGGTTCCAGCGGAACAGAGAGTGGCTAGATGTTTTCGGCTCTTACATTTATAGCAAGGATACTTTAAATTGAGTGTTTTAGCCGGGCATGTATCTGCCATGTGCTTTATGCTAGAACAGCTACAGCACATGTTTAATGCCACACATCTGTCCCTTTTTGATTTAGGGTTTACGTAGACCGTACAGTCAGAGAGGTAATGGTCTCCATTGCACAGCTTACACTTGACTTCCTTTGAAGATTGATTATTCGAATTTGAATTAGAATTTGATTGAGGTTCAGAGGAGAAAGTTGTTCTTTTTTAGAGAGCCACTACCTTTTGAAGTGTTGAAAGTATGACTCTTCTGATCAGAGGGTCTCCTCTTCTCCCTTTTGAAGTTCCCTTTGGAAGAAGATGATTTAGTTGATGAGAATGAAGTTGAGATCTGAGAGGTGCGAAACCTCAGCATTGATTGAATTATCTGATTATGCTCCTTAAAAATCAGATTAATTGACGGATATTGTTCCTTAGTCGCCAGCTTCAACTCTCTTAAAAATGAGAGAGGAAGTTTATCAACTAATATATGGCTGATTAATTTGCAGCCAGAACTTTCCTCTGGGAAGAGGTCAACCCCGAGCTCCTTGAGTTCTTTTAGATGAGCCCGAACTTTTAAAATAAAGGATCTGACTGTCTCAAGTTGCTTCCCGTCCAGAGACGGAGGTGAGTCCAGTTCATGGAAAATAGAATCAATAATGAAGGCCTTGTCCAAATAATGTTCTTTTAAAATGGACAAGGCAACTTCATAGTTCTCATCCGTACCCGTCAAATGCTCAATGTCTCTGAGAGCATATCCCTTTAAATGGGACTTGAGATACTGCAACTTAACAGCTTGTGACAAGTCCCTCCTCCCCCCATACACATTATTGAACTCCTGCAGAAAGGAACGAAAGGAGTGCTTGTCCTTCTCGCCTGAAAAATCTCCGCATTTTAGGGCTGGGATCTTCAGGCTAAAAGGCTGCATGGGAAAAGACTTGGAGTGTTCACAGCATGTTTTGTTCGAATTTGAAGCTGCTCTCTCATTATCAGAAAGGGCATCAGAAGATCTTCGAGACTTGATTTCATATCCATATTCGACTCTTAACAGTTGAAGAGCTTGAGCCACTTTTATGTGGTAAGCATCAGTGGCGGAAATCTCTTCGTCTAGAAGCGATTGGTCGAACTTGGTGTACTCAGCCCCTATTAATAGGTTTTCGATCAGAGTATCTTGAGCCTTAATGTCCAAGATAATCGAGGTCACCTTGTCGAAAATTGTTTTGATAACAACAGGGTCGATAAGGGTAGGTGACTCTGTATCATCACCCTTTTCAGGGAAATGTTTGCAGCATAAAGTAAGCTTTCTTCTTAAAACACCCCTTTTCATCCGAAGGGGACTCAGCTCACCCTGTAATGTTGCTTTTAAACTAGCTATATTTTCATCCGAAGAAGACGCATGTCTTTCATTTGAGAACTCCTCTGTGACCTTTAAGTCTAAATCGTTTAATATATCCATCGTGAACAAATTATATTTAAATGTGAAGTAGTGTGAATATTTCCCAACTGGCTACTAGAGCAGCCTATAAACCCTGGGAAACTAACTGCGCAGAAAAATATCAATAGCGCAGAAAAATATCAACTGCGCCTGAGAAAACCGCACTGAAGAATCAAAAGTACAAAAAAATGTCAACAGCGCAGAAAAATATCACATAAATCAATTTCGCCCACGTGAAACAAACACAAAGTCAATTGCGCACACGTGAAGCAACCACCAAGTCACTGCGCATATATGAAATGAACTGCGCAACTATAAAGTCAATTGCGCACGTATGAGTTGCCTGTGCACACGTGAAGCGACTGCAAAGTCACTGCGCACCTATGAAGCAAACACAAAGTCAATTGCGCACGTATAAGTTGACTGCGCACACGTGAAGCGACTGCAAAGTCACTGCGCACCTATGAGGCAAACACAAAGTCATTTGCGCACGTATAAGTTGACTGCGCACACGTGAAGCGACTGCAAAGTCACTGCGCACCTATGAGGCAAACACAAAGTTAATTGCGCACGTATAAGTTGACTGCGCACACGTGAAACAACTGCAAAGTCACTGCGCACGTATGAAGCAAACACAAAGTCAATTGCGCACGTATAAGTTGACTGCGCACACGTGAAGCGACTGCAAAGTCACTGCGCACCTATGAGGCAAACACAAAGTTAATTGCGCACGTATAAGTTGACTGCGCACACGTGAAGCAAATACCAAGTCACTGCGCACAAATGAAGCAAACACAAAGTCAATTGCGCACATATAAGTTGACTGCGCACACGAGAAGCAACTACAAAGTCACTGCGCACGTATGAAGCAAACACAAAGTCAATTGCGCACGTATAAGGTGAACAGCGCAGGTGTGAAAACAAATGCGCACCTCTGAAATGAACTGCGCACGTTTAAAGTGAACAGCCCAGGTGTGGAAACAAATGCGCACTCTTAAATGAACTGCGCACGTTTAAATTGAACAAACAGTGCAGGTGTGAAAACAAATGCGCACTCTTGAAATGAACTGCGCACGTTAAAATTGAACAAACAGCGCAGGTGTGAAAACAAATGCGCACCTCTGAAATGAACTGCGCACGTTTAAAGTGAACAGCGCAGGTGTGAAAAATGCGCACCTCTGAAATGAACTGCGCACGTTTAAAGTGAAACAGCGCAGGTGTTGAATAACAAATGGCCGCAC
>JABUQX010132659.1:7500-27500 GCA_015478945.1 Trachelipus rathkii | reverse complement strand
GGGATTAGTTTTACTTGCTTTACTGCTTTACTGCTTTACTGTTACTGCTTTACATCATATATTCTTAACATTATGTTTTTTTTTATATTTTTTTTTTTTTATGTTTTCATTACTTTTCTATTTAACAACTTTTTTCCATTGTAATTTAAGTTGTATTTACAGAGTGTGTTGTTATACTAAACATTTTATTTTACTTAAAATTGTACGAAATTTATTAAAAACAAAACATATATTTTACAGACCTTAAAACAGTAAAACAGAAATCAATAGCGCTTGATGCTTAGCAACAAAAAGGCATAAGTAAGGTTTTGATTTTTACTGCTTTACTGCTTTACTGCTTTATTGCTTTACTGCTTAACTGGCTTTACTGCTTTACTGTTTAACTCATATATTTATTCATTAATCACTTGACGAGTATGGATGTGGAGAAATTTACGTTCGGAAGTCCGGCTACATGTCTTGTAGCAGGGCCCATTCAGGAATGTTGGTAAACACCATTTATTATTAGAATATTTTAAAGGAATGAGATTTTTTGAGCATACCCCGGGTTAAAAATAATAAAGGTGCCTATAATGTTTATCAGCGAAAAGTTTAAGGAATATAAAGATGTTATTCAATTTCATAAAGGCATATACGATATTAGATCATTTGACAATATACAAGGTCATAAAATTATTGTATTAGATGATTTAAGGCACAAATTGAATTTGGAAATAGCAGAAACGTTCACCGTTTATTCTCACATCTAAATATCTCGGTGTTTTTCCTAACACAGAATATTTTTTCATCAAAGCAAGCTTATGCGAAGTGTTTCTTTAAAAACACAGTATTTACTGTTGGTTTGGGCAGAGAAAAGACATGAGTCAAATTAATGTATTGCAACTCAAATGTTTCCCTTCAAAGGAAAGAGTTATTAAAGATATAAAGGAGGTTACTCGATCCCTAACGGGTTATTTACTCTGTGAGCTTTACCCCAAGAACACGAACAGAGTGTTGCTCCGTACCAACATTTTTCCCCCTATGAGATAAAAACTGTATACATACCTGAATAATGCGTGCTCTTAGTTGCAAAGTATTTACCCTTATGAAAAAATTAAAAATCTGAAAACAGCTGAAAAACGTAAACTGATTAGGAGGATTGAGAAAGTTCGATCCAATGTGTATGTGAAGTCTGTTTAAATCTTATAAAAAGGGAAATGTTCCTTTAAACAAACCTCAGAAGGTAAAGCTACGCGTTATAGAAACATCATTAAAAAATTCTCCCTTAACATAAAAAATCTAAAAAATAAAAAGAAGTTACTTCAAGAGAGGAGGTGGTGTATTCCTTCCAGTTACTCTTCTCCGTTATAGCTCCACTGATAACTAAGTGATGTCCCCATGATGAGAAGGCTTAGCTTGAATTCCATAGTTATATGAGTATGAGGAAAAGAAGTATGAATATACAACATCTGTACAAAATTCAATTCCTCATGATTCATCATGGTCACAACCTCTTATATGACCAGTTTATTATGCGTGCGGGACACTGTGCAAAAGTTGCTCGTACTAATCGTCAGGTTCATCATCACAACCCAATATAAACAGTTATGACCACACAGGTGTATCGACATTTACAACTCTTTCACATCGTAACAACATCACAACAGTAACAACATATATTATCCTTTCATCAACCTCACCCAAATATGATTCCTAAAGGATCAGATTAACCCAATTACGAGAGGAAAGTGTAAGGATATTAAATCGACTATGAACATTCCATGAGAAACGGCATCTATATACCAAGATGCATTTACAAAAAAATTGATAGCATCTAAAGAACTTGCATCTAATGCCCACTTACGTATCCGATATCCGATGATGCAAATTATACCTAGATAAACTAAAACTGAAGTTGAATGTGAAGATGTGAAAAGGGAGGAAATATCCTAGAAGAAGAGCCGAGAAGGTGCGAAGACATGAATAGGACTTTAATAATATTAAAGATCATTATCTTTGAAGGAATCAGGGCAGATCATAATTGATAATGAAATAGTTAAAGGATCAAATATTGTAGATTTGATAGCTGATCACTCACGTAACTGGAAGAAGGGTCCTGTAAAAGGATGAAATGAGATCAAACAAGAACTTCAGACTAAGTATGTTCCTAGTAACTTATCGTAAATACGCTATCGGTTAGCAGATGGGAAAGATCCCTAGTAATCCAAACCTGATTCAAGTCCCGGCCAGTACTCTGCTCAGATATAATGTTAATACGTGTTACCAGAGGCAAGCAATTAAGAAATTCACCTAGTTGGATTAAAATTTCGTAATTATGTATTATCAATAATATATAAATATTATATATATATAATATAGTATATTATATATATATATATATATTATAATAATATATATTATATATATATAATATATTATATATATAAATATATGTATATCTTATATTATATATAGTATATTATATATATAAATATATTATATATTTATAATATATATATATACGATATATAATAAATATTGATATATATATATATAGTATAAATTTTTATGTTATAATATAATATATATATATATTATATATATATATATATATATACGATATATATATATATATATATATATAATATTTGCTTCCCCCTTGAGGTTTTAATAGAGATGATAATTTATACAATTAAATATTGTTTATTTTAGACCTTGTTTCTTTAACCCTTTTGACTTTATATCACATTTTTGTGATATATATATATATATATATATATACTATTATATACTATATATATATATATAGTATTATAATATATATATATATATATATATATATATATATATATATATAGCGCTTACATGTGTGTCAGTAGATCAACATGGAGGGGAAGGAGCTCAGATTACTTCAAACTGAGGAACCAAATAGTTTTGGGGGATTCATTAGGTTTGTCGTAAATTTTTATATTTAACTCCAATCTGCCACTTTGTGGGCCAGTATTATAAGGGTGCAAATGACTTGTATTCGCGAGTGGTTGGTCTGAAATCGTAGTTGAGAGAGTCGTGATTGCATTGACCGTCTTATTTTTATTATTTATAGTAAAATAATATACTATAATAATCAATTTCATATACAAATTAAAATTTATCAATATAAACTTGCTAAAGTAGGATATTTTTTTGATGAAGCTTGTTCTCTAAATGAGCTTCCCCATCATTTACGAGGCTTCCAGCGCCCATTTTTGGAGGGTCTTACCGACATTTAATTCAGGGCTGAAAGAATTCTTTTTTTTATAAATTCTCAAGCGGAACAATTGAACACCTCTCCTTCGTAAACAGATGGTGCTATTTTTAGGAAAATTTCGTATAGGTATTGTCATTTCATTAAAAGCCTCTTGACAAACTGATATTGACCCACTAATGGCTATTAGCCCCCTTCTTTCCTTGCCAGATATGTTAGCAAAAAAGGCAATAGTTTTTTGATTCGTTATATATATTAATTTTTGATAAGTGTTTTGGCATTGTATAGCAAATCAGTCTCTTCTGATTGAGTTGTTCTATTTGGAATAATTCAATTTTTGATAGTGGACACACGAGTTGCTATACAATGTTGAAGTACTTCTGTTAGAACAGTCCGCAAAGTTTGAATTGATCTGTTTCGCCTACGGTTATGTGGTAATTGGTTTCCATTACCAAAACCACATATCTGCGCAAAACACCTTTCAAAACAACCTTTTTATTTCGTCTAAATTTAGGGTCCAGTTTATTTGTAGGTGGAGATATCTTCGAGTTTTTTATCTATCTTTTATTCTCTCTCTTTCTCTTCGGTGAAAGCTTAAAAGTATGATATTTACAAACACTTTTGTACCCAACGTGATGTATACTGATTTTTTGTTTATTTTTTTATACATGCAAACAATAAATTCACATACAAAAAAGTAAGCAAAACGCTAAAGGGGAAAATTGGGAAAATAAAAGATTTGGGAAAATTTTAATAAAAAAGGAATAATTAGTAAAATTCAAACTCAAAGATTCGGATAAACAATAATAATAATAAAAATAAAAAGTTAAAGAAATATAAATAAAAACGTAGAAATAGAAAAAATGAAATTCATTATGGTAAATGTTTCATAGAGAAAAAATCTCACTATTGTCGGAAATTTCACTTAGTTAGTAGGTTATAAATTACTGCTTCGTCAATAAAAAATGAGAACCATTTTTTAAATATTAAAACTTAAATATAGATTGTGAAGAACGTAGAAAATAAAAAGTTAAAAATAACAATTAAAAATCAAAAATTAAATAATTTTCAATTTCCACATGAAATTGGATTTTGCAAGAGTCATTACAGAATCGATTCTTGTCAAAAACGATATTGTAACACTCCCCCCTTGAATATTATAACTGAAAATCGTTCTTTATATATATATTTGTTAAATTATATATATAAATCTATAAAAATTTATTTAGAACTATAAAAAATCGACTTGATAACTGATCACGTGCCAAAAATTTTCGAGTCGAAAATTGACAAATAAATTTCACTACCCTAAATGACTACTATTGGTGAAAACCTTATTTATAGTAGTCTTTTTATAGATTTTACTATATAATTATATTCCTTATATATATATATATATATATATATATATATATATATATATATATATATATATATATATATACTATATATTATATATATATATATATATATATACTATATATATAATATATATATATATATATATATATATATTAATATATATATTATATATATATATAGTAATATACTATATATATATATTATAATATATATACTATATATATATATATAATATATTATATATATATTACTATACTATATATACCATCTATTAGATTTTTATCGCAAACCATTTAAAATTAAAGGTTCAAAGTTCAGCGAGTTTTCAAAAATTGTGTAACTTTCACGCCGCAATTTCCGTGCATGTAAATTGTAACTAGTGGTAATGGTAGGCATAGTTTAACCCTGGTGGTAGAGCAAGTTAGTTCCCTTAGACAGAGGCTTTACCTCTGTTTATTAGTAATAATTAGTTTCCCCTCTATTAAACCTTGCTTGCACGTTCTAAATGGTCTCTAGCCTTCTTTGTAAGAACTAGATTCATTGAGGAACAAAAGCAAAGTTATTATCGGAATTCATCTTCTCACTGAAACACTTTTGTGTCTTCAACGAAGATTATTCCTACAAATAATAGTTATTGTTGGTAGTCATTACCATTAATAAAATTATTTATTTAATATTTATTATTATTATTATTATTATTATTATTATTATTATTATTATTATTATTATTATTATTATTATTATTATTATTATTATTATTATTATTATCATCATTTATTTTAGCTGTAGCTAGTAATTATTTATCTATTATTATTTATTATTATTATATTAATTATTATTATTATTATTATTATTATTATTTATTCATTATTATTATTACTTATTATTATCATTATTAATTATTATTATTATTATTGCTTTCGTAGTACTAATTATAGAAAGTCTTAGTAGTATGCTGTTATTGTTATCGTTATCACAATAAATATTGTTGTTATTGTTGTCATTATCTTCGGAATTTGACTAAAGTTTTTTTCATCTTTGTCCACTTTCGAAGATATAAAATTATACAACATCTTGTTCGATAACGTGGTTTCAGAATCAAGGTGCAATAACGTTCGAGATTGACGGTGGTTTCGTATAAAATGAACTCAATAATAAGTGTTCTCTTAATGCCTCACCTCACTATTCCGATACTTTCTGGTTGTGTACAGAAATTTCATTAATTTTAATATTCACTGCACAGTTACTTTACGGCCATAATTTAACTAATACAGTACAAAGTATCTGTCAACTTGAAGGGTAGCAACCATGAGACACTACCATTCTCTTTTCTGTTTGAAATCGCAATAGTGTATTTTTAGCAAATTCTTCACCAACATCTATATATACTATATATATATATATATATCTATATATAGTATATATATAAATATATATATATATAGTATATATATATATTATATATATATAGTATACATAATATATATATACACTATATATATATATATAGTATATATACAAATTTATATTCCACTATTCATTGGCTACTTCCAAGCTAATCGAGCGAAAGTGGTACCGCGCCAGAGATTTGTTTGGAAGTAGGAATAAATGTGGATTTGTGATCTGGTCTTCATTAGCCCAGCTACCTGGGACTAGGTCATAATCCCCACATTTTAAGTGACGCCCAACCTTTGTGTGTCATAAATACTTGGCACGCGAACTCTCAACCTAATTTTCATAAAAAAATTTAAAAATTCATATTTTTAATAACATTGTATTATACCTTTTTAAAACTATTTTTTAATAATTAGTTTTTTATATATATTTTATTTTGTGACTTCGTGTTCGATTATGATATATCCCTTAAACATAATTTTCCCCTTAAACAACTTTCCCCCTTAAACAAAAATTTAAATAACCTTTAAACAACTTGAGGTACCCTCGGTTGTTACCACAGGGGTTTATCTTGTGCATAGGCTTTGCCTACAAGGTAAATTAGTGGTGTTTGTACGACCACTTAGACCCGAGTGCAGACCCAACTTTGTTGGTTTTTTCCCCAAAAATTAAAATTACCTTAAACTAATTACAGTAGTTGTACCTCTATATGAGGTTTTCTTTTTTTTTTGTGTGCGTCTGGGAGCTTACATGAGACCATAAGTCCCAGTTCTTCACATCCAAATTTATTGGACTCCATAGAGGGCCATTCAAATACTTATAAAAAATTTTCGGTAAATTTTTTAAAAATGTTCCCCCCAATTTAGAGGAATTTTTAATTTCCGTTAAAAACTTTAAAAAAATTATAAAATCAAAATAAATAACTTACAAAGTTATTTTCTTTAAAAAATATTTAGTAAAATATTTTAATATTCAAAAACATTATATATATATGTATATAAATAATAAACTTTTATATATTGGTGGTCGTAAAACCACTATATATTATATAGTATTAATATATAAAATGTATCTAGATTATCATTTATAAAAGTTATAAAATATTTTAAAATATACATATATATATATATATATATATATATAGTATATATATATATATATATTATATATATTATATATATAAATATTATATATATACTATTATCATATATATAGTTATATATATATATTCAATTTAAATATAATTTTCATTCAATTGGAAGTTTTTTTGAACTCCATTTATTTTTTTTATTTTTTTTTTCATTATTAAAAATATTTTCTCTTGTATGTGAAAAGACATACGTTTTATTGCTTTATTCACTTAGTTTAAATTTTATTTTATAAAATGTGTGTGTTATTATACACTTTTCAACTTATGATAATTTATAATTTAAATTTTTTCACAAAAGTGATTAATATTCATAAAATTATTTATATATATATATAAAAATTCACCACTCACTGACCGTAGGGTCAATATTTTTTTTATATAAACAATCGTTTATATATTTATATATTTAGATATACTTATATTTTTAGTGATACCTCGTATAGGTATTCACATTTTACCGGTTTTATCCGGTATATATATATGTATATTATATAAAAATAACTTAGTTTATAATTTGATTGTTTTTGTGTCACGAGACACTTTCATGTATATAAAAATTTTATATACAATATTTACCAGCGCTTTATACCGGTACATTGAGACCGGTTCATCGGTTCAACATTTTTTTTGTTGAACATTATAAAATATATTTAATCTTATAGTTTTTTTTTTTGTGTCTCAAGACACATTATTTTGTACTAAGTACTTGTACTGGTACAATATTTTTACTTGTACAATTTATATTGTACTTGTATTATAAATCAATATTTAATCTCATAGTTTTGAAAATTTTAATATCTTTTTGTGTCTCAAGACACATATTTTTATTTTGTACTAAGTACTTGTACTGGTACAAAATTTTTACTTGTACAATCTATATTGTACTTGTATTATAAATCAATATTTAATCTCATAGTTTTGAAAATTTTAATATCTTTTTGTGTCTCAAGACACATATTTTTTTTTGTACTAAGTACTTGTACTTGTACAATATTTTTACTTGTACAATTTGTATTGTACTTGTATTAAATACATTTAATCTTATAGTTTTGAAAATTTTAATATCTTTTTGTGTCTCAAGACACATTCTTATGTACTAAGTACTTATACTGGTACAATATTTTTACTTGTACAATTCATATTGTACTTGTACTTTATTCATTTGTATATATTTTTATAAAATTAATATTTTGAAGTCAACATGGCTTCTCCACCATCCGACCTTTCGGCCGCTGACCTTGAGGTCTTTAACTCTCTCATAGAACAGAGAGATTCATTGCGAAGTCTCGTGGAGCCAACCCTCCACGAAGCCGACTTTTGCATTTTATATTCCAATCTGAATACTGATCAGTTGGAATTACTTATTAAAAAATTAGAAAAACTTGATTTAGATTTGGATAATATTAATAATAAACTTATAGAAATTTGCGATGAGGAAATCGCCCTTTTAGAAGATGATGTAGCTTATGACATTCATTGTTCTATTCTTAAAAATATTGTTAAAATCAAATATAAAATTAAAAATATACCAAAAACCAAATCACTTCACGACGAACGTGAAACTATAAGGCTCTTAATAGATGATATCTGTTTTGAGGCCAAAAAATTATTTGATGAGAGATACCCTTTAATATATAAATACCCACTTATAGTCGATCAAATAAATTACTTAAATGGTGAGTTGAAGAGGTATAATCCTCTCATACAAAAAACCATTACTTCTGAAAAGGCTTTACTGGAAGAAAGCCGTAAATGTGTCGACTATTATTTACTTGTAAAAAATACTATATCACTACTTGAATGTGCTTATCTTCATATTAAATGTATATATTGTAAACAAAGGCATTATGCTTTTGAGTGTGAGACAATCTCCACTCCTTCTTTGAGACGTCAATACTTAGTAAATAACCATCTTTGTTTAACTTGTTTTTTATCAAATCATACTATATCTGAATGTTTAATGGTCAAGCCTTGCATCTTTTGCAATTCACTGAGACATCATTCGTCTATATGTGAAATGCTTGAACCAAAATCATCCTCTGAACCCACTGACAGTGATTCAGAGGCCATTGACGATCTCATCATTTGTACTTCCTACGAGGAAGATATAAAACATCTTTTTGAAAATTTAGAAAATAATATTGAAAAAACATCATCTCAAAATTCATCAAATAATAATAAAATTATATCAAACAATATTTTACCAATTAATATTAAATCTACATCGCCAGAAAAGTTATCATTAAAAATTATAAACAATAGTGTCCTCTTAGAAGGCACAAAAACTATTTCATCTTTTGACTTAAATTGTTCTCACCTTCCCCTTCTAACAGAGAAGTGGGAAAACCATTTTGGCCCTTCCTTCAACTTTAAAAATCCTTCTTATCTATCGCAGTATAGTAAGAAGGTACCCTCTCTTGAATTGGCTTCCTCCCCACAGAGTGAGGAGAAGTCCTTAATTACTTTTCCAGAGCAAGGAAAACGTAATTCTTATAAAAAAATTGATATGAATACTAATAAAAATAATTACAAAATATTAATGAAGGATGGTTCCTTTTTCTCTTACTCACAAATAAGTGAGGGAGAAAATTTATTTCAATTTGTGGGAATCAATTTAATAAAAAAATTGAAATCACTCATAGCTATGAGTGAAACCTTTGCAGTTGGTTCTTGTAAAGAGCAACTCAAATTATATATTAAAAATATTACAAATATTAAAATCAAAATTGGTAATAAAAATTGTTTGACAAACTCATCAAAAATGGTCACATTTTCCAACAAGGAAATTGTACCTCTTAAGACTAAAACTGACTACTGTCATTTTAGTCAAAATACAATTTGTCTTCATCCTCTATCAGAGATAAAGACTTTAAAACTCGATTATAAAATTTGCCACTCTTCTCTTAAAAAAGAGAAGTACTCACTACCATGTTCTTTTGATTCAAAAAAGAACTTTACTCATTTTTCTTTCCGAGGAAAGAAACTATACCATAATAAAAAACCATCGACTTCTACCAAAGGGAAGTCATTCCACAAAAAGGAGGGTAAGGTGTCTCATTTGAACAATGACCACCCCCACCTCTATATTACCACTACAGGTGAGAGAGTAATTATGAGTAACTCTGATTTTCTCTCATCTAACCACCTTAAACATAACTCTTTGAATGAAGAGTTATGCCCTTCTGAGGAACAGGAGGACCCTATAACTATGGGGTGTGTTCCCTCCTCCTCTACTAACACTTTTTTATCACAAGTAAGTCAAAACCTGACTTACAAAAAACCACCCTTGTCCGGAAACTTTTGTGAACGGACCTTAAACAAATTTGATTAACCAAAGGGGGATAGAGTTTGAAGCCACTTATCAAATTCTATCTACCCCCCCCCCCCCCTATTTTGTCAAACTGGTACTGTGGCAAAGTACCTTCTCATATTTTTTGTATATAGCAGATTTTTTTTTGTATCTTTTTTGTTATTTTTGTTTGCTCTGGGGTTTCTGCACCCCCTCCTTAGTTTAAGTTAGTTTAAGTTAGTTGATTAATTTCTTTTTGAAAATTTTATTATCTCGGTGAGATTTGGGAACTACCCAACTATTAAAAAATTTGTATATTTAGGGTAAATCACACCCCTTTTGTCTTAGTGGTGCTCTTTGTAGACCACTCATTATATCTTTCTTATAGGACAAAACTGTCAATCTCAATCAAATATTTTAGTTTAAGTTTTCTCCTCTTTCTCTCCTAGGTGCGAAAGGAGGGGAGCTGTAAATAATGCGCACCATTACATATTTGTTTTAAAAATAGTTCATTCTCTTATTGTCTCAACTGAGACTTGGGGATAGGGGAGGCGTTCCCCCCACCCCTTCTCTTGCCTCTGCGGAGGTTGGTGAAACAATCACCTATTATAAAATTAATTTTGAACAATTTATATTGTCTCAACTGAGACTTGGGGATATGGGAGGTGTTCCCCCCCCTCTCTTTAAAAATTTGTAACAATTTTAAAAAATCATTTTATTAAACAATTTATATTGTCTCTGTTTGAGACTTGTGAGAACTCTCACTTTGAAATTCCTCTTCCCAATAAGGAAGTTTTATAGTAATCTCTATTTGGAATTTCGTTTTTAACTCACCTCCTCGCAAGTGGTTGTGTAAGTTTATATATTATTCAAAATTAACAATTTAAAATTTATAAATCATTTATTGGAAAATTGCGAGCATAGCTATTTCCTTTTACAGAGTCATGCTACTTTCGTTTTCTCTGCCCCGATGAAAGCAAACTTTACTCGGTAATCGTTCATTTGTACCGTCCCCCTTTTTGAATTATTTTTTAATATTTAATGATTCTTGCACGAAAGAATAAGCATTTACGTCATTAACTTCCTCCTCCAAAGGAGCCATGTCAGGCTACACCTGCAAAACGTCGATCAAAAGTCTATATTCATGAATTAAACTTCGCGTCAACCTATGTCCATATAGAACAACATTAAAAAAACTCATCATAATAATTCTTTACATTGAACAATAAAAATTGAATCTTTTTAAAAATTTCTTTACTTATACTTTAATTCAAACGTGAACTGTGTATTCCTCTCACCAGTGCCCCAGGACTCTTCAAAAGTAGTTAAGCTCCTTTTGTACGGCATTAGGGGTTTTCTTACTTCAGGGTGTGTGTGCCGGGACTTACTGACTGTGTAATGTAATTTCGAGTGCCTTGCATTTTCGTTTCAAAATACATTTATTTTCAGAACTAAAGGTAATGACCTTGTAATTATTATATTCTTCGAGAAACAGTTGTCCTGGGATGGAGATTTCTTGGGAAGGGTTTCCGTAGTTCCCTTGACTTTGATACTGTTGGTGGTTCGGGTTATTAACCCACCTTTTTATTTTTAAAAAAGAAAGGAACAACCACCCCCCTTTTTAATAAAATCAGGGTCGTTGCCTTCTGTTAGTGGTGATATTTTGAAACTAGAAGGTGCAAGACGTGAGAGTTAAGTTATATTACATATGCCTGAGTGTGACCCACTACCGACCCATTCAAAATTCCTATCCTTCCGACACAGTTCACTGGCGAATAAAGAGTATACTTATTTACTATATTTTCTTTCACCAAAACTTACGAAAACAAACTATATTTTTTTCTGTTGTGGTTTCCTTTGGGTGTGGAATTTAATGTCGTAATTTTTCATATTTACTCCATCTGCCACTTTGTGGCCAGTATTTATAAAGGGTGCAAATGACTGTATTCGCGAGTGGTTGGTCTGAAATCGTAGTTGAGAGAGTCGTGATTGCATTGACCGTCTTATTTTTATTAATTATAGTAATATAATATACTATAATAATCAATTTCATATACAAATTAAAATTTATCAATATAAACTTGCTTTGTAAGTCGGTATCATTTTGCACCGGAAATCTCAAAATTTCAATACCGTACTATGATAAAGGTTCATAAGAGTAAAGTATCCCTTAGAATTGGGCTACGCCCCTGAAATTCACAATATGTGAATTCATTAATAATAAATAGTTTAAAGTCCCAAGTTTGGGATCCTTGGGTTACCTTAACCCCTAAAAATGGGGTTATAGGCTGGAGCCCCCCCCCCATGTCATTTTCTCAATCTTCTCACCGGATTATTCTTATTCATGTCAGAAACTATTATCATACCAATTTTCAGCAAAAATAATATATATTTCGATACATATATAATAGTATAATATTATATATACTATATATATATATTATAGTATATATATATATATATATATATTATAAATATAATATTATATATATAGAATATATATATTTACACGAACCCTTCCAAATTGAAAAGTAAAACTGATACAAGTAACCGGCATTCGATTTTCTCTCTTTTGACAGAGTTTTGGTTTTTCAAACTTTCCTTAATTATACTAGAGATATAGGATTACATTTTGATAGAAATTTACATCGATCAAAGTCATAATTACATAATTATAAACATATCGAATTACCTGTCAAAGAAAGGCCGTCGATTTGAGAATTATCATAATTTGAAGGTGTCCCTTCTCCCTCCTCGTTACCCAGGTGTTCCAGGGATATCGGAGGTGGTTGATATTTCAAGTTGGTCTTAACACTCTAATCTTTCATTTACATAAGTGTCATTGACCTCCTTTAATCGAAAGGTCAAGTTTTGACCCCAACTGACCTTGCATTTTTTCTATATCAAAGTATTAACATATCTTGCCTCATAATTGTGCTAGAAAATTGAAACTTTACATCAAATTAATCAGAAAAACATACAGAATCTGATGGTTATTGTCAAAATTGATAATCATCTTTAATTAAAAAATTACAATTATTATGTAATCTCTATGGAATAAAAAATCACGAGTTGAGAACATGTGATTGTTGCCAAAAGTTTCCTTTGTAAACTTCTAATGATTTTTTACAATAAATCTAAATTAGTTCGTTCAACAAATTATTTATTAGTAATATAATAATAGTTTAAATTTGCTATCTTTTGATAGTAAATTTGTTGTAACGTTAATAATTAAAATTGAGGTTTATTTAATTAGTTACTTATCGTCAACCCCTCGGCGTTCTTTCTCGTGGACTATAAAAGAAGCAAGAGCGACCGAGAAGCCTCATATCTTAATTACTGCACTTGCGATCGATCTCTGTCCTAATTTTGTACCCTGTAATAATCAATTTCATATACAAATTAAAATTTATCAATATAAACTTGCTAAAGTAGTATAATATTTTATGATGAAGCTTGTTCCTCTAATGAGCTTCCCCCATCATTTTTAGAGGTTCCGCGCCATTTTTGGAGGCGTCTTACCGACATTTAATTCAGGGCTGAAGAATTCTTTTTTTTTATAAATTCTCAGCGGAACAATTGAAACCTTTCCTTCCGTTAAACAGTGATTTTTAGGAAATTCGTATAGGTATGTCATTCATAAAAGCCTTCTGGACAAACTGATAGGACCCCACTAATGGCTATTAAGCCCCCCTTCTTTCCTTGCAGATATGTTAGCAAAAAAGGCAATAGTTTTTTGATTCGTTATATATATTAATTTTTGATAAGTGTTTTGGCATTGTATAGCAAATCAGTCTTTTCTGATTGAGTTGTTCTATTTGGAATAATTCAATTTTTGATAGTGGACACACGAGTTGCTATACAATGTTGAAGTACTTCTGTTAGAACAGTCCGCAAAGTTTGAATTGATCTGTTTCGCCTACGGTTATGTGGTGTTTGGTTTCCATTACCAAACCACATATCTGCGCAAAACACCTTTCAAACCACCCTTTTTTCTTCGTCTAAATTTAGGGTCCAGTTTTATTTGTAGGTGGAGAAATCTTCGAGTTTTTTATCTATCTTTTATTCTCTCTCTCTCTTTCTCTTTCGGTAAAGCTTAAAAAGTATGATCTTTACAAACACTTTGTACCCACGTGATGTATTACTGATTTTTTTGTTTATTTTTTTTATTACATGCAAACAATAAATTCACATACCAAAAAAGTAAGCAAAAACGCTAAAGGGGAAAATTGGGAAAATAAAAGATTTGGATAAATAATAATAAAAAGAATAATAGTAAAATTCAAACTCGAAGATTCGGATAAACAATAAGAATAATAAAAATAAAAAGTTAAAGAAATATAAGTAAAAACGTAGAAATAGAAAAAATGAAATTCATCATGATAAATGTTTTATAGAGAAAAAATCTCGTCATGGTTGAAATTAGAAATTTCAATCAAAATAAGTAGGTCAGAAATTACTGCCTCGTCGTCAATAAAAAATGAAAACCATTTTTTATTACTATTAAAATTTATATATAGATTGTAACTAGCATAGAAAATAGAAAGTTAGAAGTAATAACTAAAAATCAAAATCTAAATATTTGTCAATATTTCATAAATGAAATTTGGATCTTCAGGAATCGTCCCAGAATCGGTTCTTATCATAAAAATATATTTGTAACATTCCTCCCTTAAATATTGTAAATGAAAATTACTCTTTATATATATATTTATTAAAATAAATATATAAAATTATAAATATTTATTTAAAAATATTAAAAAATCGTCTTAATAACTGATCACGTGGTCTCAGAATTTGCCTCATAAATGAGACAAAATAAAAAATGCAAATTTTCGATTGTATTTATTTAAAATATTCAAATTAAATATTTATGAAGCATAAATCATATATTTTATGGTTTTAAATCATCAATGGATGATATCCATATACATATATATATATATATATACATCTATACTTTTTTTTGTGAAGTATTAAAATTAATTAGGCAAAGTTTAGCGAGTTTCTGAATTTTGTGTAACTTTTACGCCGCGATTTCCGTGCATGATGAATTGTAGCTAGTGGTTTTAGTAATCTTAGTTTCCCGATTGGTGGTGGAGCAAATATAGAATAACCCCTAGACAGAGGCTTCACCCCTGTCCTGTAGTAATAATTTGTTTCCAAGAAGTAGACATTTGCTTATTCGGTTTCTTTCTGTTTTCCTTGTTTTCTGAACAGAAACGAGAAACATTAGGAACCTAAAGTAAAAGTTATTACATTGGAAATTTGTCTTTCTTCTAGAATGCTTTGCATTTCTAGAGATTGACGATTCCTACAAATAATAATTATTGTTTGGTAGTCATTATATTTAATAATAATTATGTTTATTATTATTATTTATATTTATATTATTAATTATTATTATTATTATTATTATTATCATCATTTTATTATTAGTGTAGCTAGTATACTGCTTTTTATTATTATTATTATTATTATTATTACTTATTTCATTATTATTATTATTAATTATTTATTATTATTATTATTATTATTATTATTATTATTATTATTATTATTATTATTATTATTATTATATTGCTTTCGTAGTACTAATTATAGAAGGTCTTGGTAGTGTGCTGTTATTGTTATCGTTATCACAATAAATATTGTTGTTATTATTGTCATTATTTTCGGAATTTGACTAGAGTTTTTTTCATCTCTGTCCACTTCCGAAGATACAAAATTATACTACATCTTGTTCGATAACGTGGTTACACATATTCGGAAATTCAGAAATAATTTCGCAATGAAAATTTTATAACTTCAAATATTAAAGTGACTTCCATATAAAATAAACTTAGTAAACTTTCAATAACTACAAAAAACAAATTTCAATTAAATTTAATATACAACAAAACCTTTTCGTTCCCAAAATTATCATAATAAAAACTCGATTCTTTTATGAGACACTTGCAAGTCTTGAGTCACACAGACGACATTTCTTGGCGTCGTGAATGAGTAAATGAATCTTGCTCAATATTTATTTTGGTAAAATATATATTACAAATTTATATACAGTATAGTTGTATATTCTTGTCAATAGATTTTCAAAGTGGTACCGCGCCAGAGATTTGTTTGGAAGTGGGAATAAATGTAGATTGGTGATCTGGTCTTCATTAGCCCAGCTACCTGGGACTGGGTCACTAATCCCCACATTTTAAGTGGTGCCCAACTTTTGTGTTGCCTAAATACTTGGCACACGAACTTTCACCCAAAATATTCATAAAAAATTTGAAAATCATTTTTTTACTTAACAACCGTTTTGGAAATTATTTAAACTATTAAAATAATAATAATAATAATAATAATAAATAATAATAATAGATAATAATAATAATAAAATAATAATAATAATAATTAATTACATTTAATAATAATATAATAATAATTAATAATAATAATAATAATAATAATAAATAATAATAATAATAATAATTAATAATATATAATAATAATAATAATAATAATAATTAATAATAATAATAATAATAATAATAATAATAATAATAATAATAATAATAATAATAATAATAATAATAATTAATAATAATAATAATAATAATAATAATAATAATAATATAATAATAATAATCAATTAATAATAATAAATAATAATTTAATAATTAATAATAATAATAAAAATAATAATAATAAATAATAATAAATAATAAATAATAATAATAAATAATACGTTTATCATTATTACTAATTTACTACTACTTCTACTTATAATAGTATTAATACTAAGAATAATAGTGGTATTCATAATGATAATAATATCGTACTCAGAATAAATATCGGTTGTGTTCATACCGTAACAAAATCTGTATATCTCAGATACCACGCGCATGACATTACCGTCGTACGCCTGGTAACGCTGAACATATCGTATTATTGAAACTCTAGGTTAATGTGAAGTGTAGTAAGACGTAGAATTCTGTCAACGTATTTCTCCGAAGATCATGGGGTATTCGTTTCAAGAACGGGCGGAAATAATATTTACGTATGGAAGAGCTAACGACGACGCTAGTGAGGCCACACGGTTGTATCGGGATTCATACCCAGATCGAAGACAGCTAGTTCATACAGCGTTCACTAGTATTTATCGACGATTGTGCGAAACTGGCGATTTGCAACCTGTTACCGCCAATCGAAGACGACCACGTGTGGTGCGTACACCTGCAACAGGAGAACACGTATTCTGCGTGAGGTTGCAAGAGACCCCTCGGTCAGCACGAGATGTGTTGCCCACGACACACGTGTGTCACAAAGCACTGTGTGGAGGACTTTACATGATAATGACCTGTATCCATGCCATCTACAGCGGGTGCAGTGTCTAACACCTACCGATTTTCAACCTTGCTTTGCCTTTTGCCGATGGTTCCAGCAGCGTTCCATAGATAATGGGTTTATGTCGCAAATACTCTTCACAAATGAGGCTACCTTCCGTACAGATGTATTACAAATTTTCCGAACACCCACCTATGGTCTGCGGTGAATCCGCATGGAGCTGTGCAATCAAGGCATCAGCGTCAGTTTCGCATTAATTTATGGGCAGGAATACTTGGGGATCATCTTATCGGTCCATATGTCCTTCCTTCTCACCTGAATAGCCAAAACTATCTGCAGTTTCTAAGGGATACCTTGCCCACTCTCCTCGAGGATGTTCCGTTTCGTGTACAACAAATCATGTGGATAATGCATGATGGAGTTCCGGCCCACTTTAGTATGCCTGGTAGAAGGTTTTTAAAAGATACATTCTCAGCCAGATGGATTGGTAGAGGAGGTCCTGTATCATGGCCAGCACGCTCGCCTGATCTAATCCCACTAGACTTTCACCTATGGAGGCATCTCAAAACTCTTGTGTACGCACAGCCTATACCTACTGAAGAGATTCTTCGGAAACGTGTGATGGACTCTTGTCAGCATATTCAAATGCAACCAGGAATATTCGAGAGGGTGCGTCAGTTAATGAATAGGGTAATAACCGCTTGTATAGCCTCCGGGGAGGCCACTTTGAATATTTCCTGTAATACGCATCCTATAATATTTGCATTAGGGATCATAAACATAATATTATTATTATTATATTATTATTATTATTATTATTATTATTTTTATATATTATTATTATTATTATTATTATTATTATTATTATTATTATTATTATATTATTATTAATTATTATTTATTATCATTATTATTATTATTATTATTATTATTATTATTATTATTATTTATTATTATTATTATTTATTATTTATTATTATTATTATTATTATTATTATTATTATATTAATTATTATTATTATTATTATATTATTATTATTAATATTATTATTATTATTATTATTTATTATTATTATTATTATTATTATTATTATTATTATTATTATTATTATTATTTATTATTTATTATGATTATTAATATTATATAATATATAATTATTATTATTATATATATTATTATTATTATTATTATTTATTATTATTATTATTATATTATATTTTTATTATTATTATTATTATTATTATTATTATTATTATTATTATTATTATTATTATTATTATTATTATTATTATTATTATTATTATTATTATTATTATTAATTATTATTATTTATTATTATTATTATTATTATTATTATTATGTGAATAATATTACACTGGAATATTGCATCTCACTATGTCCTGTAGCTTCACAGCCTACTTTGGTGCCACAAAATGAAACAGACTCTCCCGAGATGTGATGCACTCAATCTGGCAACCTAGTTGATATCTTTACAGTGGACATATTTGAACCCCATAAACCGCTCACCAGGTGTGTAAACCATTCCTATACGTAAAACACTTCCATCCTGAGATTCTTTTACTCACAACGTAGACCATTCGTGAAAAGTGTGCGTATGAAGGCCAAATCTGGTACCTTTCGGACCGTACTTTCAAACCGTTGTATCTCCAAATCCTAACGTTTAAAGGTGTATATGCATAGAATCATTTTTGCTACATTTCTGTGGGAGGAATCTTTCCCCTCCAAGTTTGTCAGTCTATTATTGAATCACCCTGTATATTCACATAAAGGGTACAATAGCTCAGTGGTAGAGTACTCGATAAACAAAGCGAGGGTCCCAAGTTCGCTACCGCTAGGGTCGGATAATGTAAGCTATTCTCTCCTTGGGCTTGGTTTTGCCTGCTCGGATATTAAATGAGTACACCCCCTCTTAGATTAGGTCTATGCACGGGAACGGTTGTTTTTACTTGTAATATATATATATATATATATATATATATATATATATAATATATATATATATAATATATATATTTATAATATATATATATATATTATATATATATTATATAATTATATATATATATTATATATATATATGGATAAACCTAAGACTCTTTCTGACCTTAAATCGATATTTATCGATATTTAGGTTACAAATATAGAAAAAACCTATTTGGGAATAATTTAGATTTTTTAACATGGTCCTTATAATTATTTTTTATCATTATGTAATGTTTGAATG
>JABUQX010132656.1:32500-42595 GCA_015478945.1 Trachelipus rathkii | reverse complement strand
TTTATTTAATATTGTTCTTGCCTATTGGGGCAGATATTGTAAGTTGCTAAGAATGCATCATAGTTACAAATCATTCAAATTAGATCTTAACTTTCTGTTTTTTGACTTCTTGAAAAAAAACTGATCCTGATTAGGTTCACAAGGAGACCAATCAGAATCATCTGAATGATCCGCATCATGAAATAAATGAGAAGAAACAACCATAGCTGGAACTTCATATCCTTTCAGCAATATCTCCGGTGTTATTTGCAAATGGGATATTTGGATCCACCTTAGGGTTTCTTAATATTGACTTAAATGCTACTGGCCTTTTATTTATAAGCATATTTGTTTCCCTAACTAATGAAGAAAACTTCATTCCTTGCTTAACCATCACATTCTTTTTCCATATAGTAAGCACTATAGATACATATTTTTAACCTGGACTAAAGATTCAACTAACCTCCTAAAAAAACTAGCTACCAGGGTTAGTGAAAAACCTCTCTAAAATCTTTACATTAGGAGAGTTAAACAATTCAAACTCCAAACCTCACTAAGAAATCTTGTATCGTGCACTGTAGCTTAATAGATAACCTTCCTGGTCACTAACTATAATTGTTGGAAATCCAAAAGTCTCAAACACATGACAATTGAAAGAGCAGAAATTAAGCATTTAAACTACATTTCTACAATAGAACAAGGTTACAGCTCTAGTTATGATGCAAGTTTATAATTAATCACTGTAAATTTTCTCTAACTACATTATTTATTTTTTAAAAATAAAACTCCATTGTGTTCAAGGTATAATAATCTAGATTGAATTTTAGATGGTTTATAGTTCTATTTCTTTTGTAATGGTCATTTTGACTTTCTTCTATTGCTTTCAAAGATATTTTAAATTTTATACAGTTTTGTTGATATTTTTTCCCCTTACACTACCGAGTATTGCTGTTGGAATATAAAACTCCTTTCTTAGTATAGCTAGAAGTTTATATACACCTGCATGTCTCATTTCTTTAACTTGAAGTTACTGAGTATTATTACGAGATGGAACTATTTTTTATCAAGCAATATTGGATTTTTTTTTTCATTAAAATCAGCATCGAAATTTGCAAATTTACTCTTTACTCCTCTAATTATATTGTTTTTATCAAGAAAAAGATTAAGTTGTGTGACCAAATTTGTTTCTTTGTTATTTTTTGGGTTTATTAAATATTGATATGTTTCTGAAAAAATTTTCTAGCTGATATTGCCTAAAAATGACATTACAACTTTCTTCATATGAGCAATATTGCATTTGAATCACAATTGGAAAACAAACTTGGGTTTTTCTACTTTAAGCGGGCAGAGTGTGAATTATTTATTCACACGTAGTGTGAAACCTTAAATAGTTTATTCAAAAGAAAGAAAACCTATCTAATTTAATTGGGTACAAAAGAAAAGTTTGAATATATATAAATAATTAAATCGTATTATTATTATATAAGGGATTTGGAACAGTGACTTTTAACCTTTCATATTGTGTTTAATATAGGCACCCATTTAATAGGTTTTGATTTTTTATAACAAAAGCCTCGATGAAAAATCGCAGTAACGTACAATCACTAGGATGTCTGAGATTCCTTCACAATGATTGAAAGTTATCGGGTGTTTTCACATGCAGTTTCCAGTTTCATTAAAATTCAGCTGATTATTTATAATAGTCCTTCTGTTTTATTTTGTTTAATTTTTTGAACTTTATTTATAATCCAATTCAATGTTACCATTGAATCAGTAATAAATGTTAATTCATTTAGTATTTTAAACGTGTGAAAAGTAGTTAGTCAAAAGTCAAGCCATTTCAATTAAGACATGAACCTTCCAAATTTACAGCAAATGCTCTAGAAACTGCGGAAAGATAATTGTATATTTGGTATTTGAAATTAATTTATTTTTGCACACAAAAAATGCAGCTCAATACTATTTGTTTTTTGTAAATATAAGACTACCTTAAATGTCTTACCTAGCATCAGTGAAGCTTATAATAAAGTATATGAGGAAGCATAAATCCCCAAAATCTTTTTAATTCAGGTTACTTTTTAACGTGATATTACTGTGCAGACAATATTTTTATATTCTTTCCATAAATTACTATTTATTTGGTCACCCATGTTAAATCTGTATTTTTGTAATTTATTATAAATAGTTTAGCCCTATTTTTTCCAGGAAACCCAATATTTAGTGGGTCAAATAGACCATTTAATAGTAGATAAAATAGATCTCAAAGTGTTTGCTTTTGGATCCATTTCATTATTTTTATATATAAAGTATCTTATGGAGTATCCCACATCATCACCCAATAGCTTAATGTGATTATTTATAGGCTCATCTACATTACTGTTATTGTCTAACTCACTATAATTTATTTTTTTAAACTCTGGTGAATTACTATGAAAATGTTGCAAATTGAACCCATAATTGTTAAATATTACATGAGACTTATGATAAGCAAGAATAATTTCACTTTCAGAAAATGAAGAATAACTCTAAGTTATCCATATAAGACAGGTAATACAAAATCTTCCTAAGTTCATACTCAAACTCATCACATGTGATAACATGCAATTATAATATTAATTAAAGTGCTTACCATTGAGAATCGAAGGGCTACATCTAATACCAAAAGGAGAGCGCTTTAATTTATAGAAAACAATACTAAAAATCATTTTTATATTTTGAACCCACAAAAAAGAATCTTTCTGTATACATATACAATTTAAATCTGATGAAAAGCCTCTCTCCAAGTCAAATACCAGCAGGTAGTTATTGAACCTAAGTAGTTGTGTTAATGCGATATCCAATCTATTATTTAAATTAGGTCCTGCAAGCTAACATTATTATGTGATAAATTAGTTTTTTGGGTTTTATCGCATAGGTTCGACAAATATACTATTCTGCATTTTGTCGTTTCTACGTGATCTCTAAATACTGCATTTTGAGCTAAAAATGAAACTTTATTATTATTTTTTACTGTATTTATTTCAACAGGTTGAATGATACCTTGGTTAAGTTGGTCAATTATGACATTATTATATGTTCTAATTTTAAGGCTCTTTTTAATTTTTTAAGTTTTTGAAATCCAATACAGAATTAGCCAAATAAAAATTAATTTGGCAAAATTTTATTAATGTTATTATTCCATAAACAAGGCATAATCAATCGACCTGTATCCATATCTACAAGTGTATTTGTAATCAAGTGTTTTATAAGTTCTATGTTTAGCTCTGAGAAATTTTTAGGACTTAATCTAATTATCATAATTAATAAATTCTTTTTTAAATTTTATTTACTAGATCATCAATCCAACTTATATGCTTAGTACTTATTATTTTGAAGCTAGAGATGAGATAAGACATCCATTTCTAGTCATTCTATCTTATTTCATTTTGACATTTTTTGCGAGAAAGTCAGCCTGCTCTGTAAATTTCTTTACATATTCAAATATGGCAAATTTTTATTAATTTATTTAATCCCCACTATCAAGATATCCTAAAGAAGTGTAATAAACAGTGAACATGTTGTTTGTACACCCAAATGAACATGCAATTTATTGGTATATTGTGGGTCCATTCACACCTAATAGTATATGAATTACCTTATTATTCTTATTTCTTAGTGCTTTGTTTTTTATCTGGATTCCAATTGCCTTTACAATTTGAGGGGAAGATATATTCACTCTGGTTTGTATCGAAGGGACTACAAGTCTGTGTTTGTCTGTTTGTATTTTTATTATTTATTTTTACATCAATTTTTATAATAGAAGTTTGGTAATATTTACTTTCATTTGAAACCTTTTATGTTAAGCATTATTTCAGATTGTACAACTTTATATTTAATTTTTTGTGCTACTGTTTGTGATATAAAATTTATTTCCGAAATCATATAAAACCCGCAAATCTTGGTTGTTATTGTTTTTATTTATACAAAAGTTGTGGTGAAGGTAGGAAGAGTGATGTTTTGAGTGCTGGTTACATTTAAGGAACTTAATAACACCCGGTTCCAACTCTCTGTCAAAGCAGAGTTTTCTAAAGTTTCTGTACATTTAGTCAACAAACATTGGCTTGATGTTCTGCCTGGCATTATTTTTATTTATTGTTTTTGGTTTTTGTTTGGAGTAAAGTTGTCGAAGAAGCTTTTAAATACATAAAAATGCAGAGTGCCATGAATTACAATTTCTACATTTTATTATTAAATTTGAACTTACAGTTTTCAATGTTCTATGATTTTAAATACCACATTTAAAACAAACCTCCCTAGTTCTTTATTTTTTTGTAATTTGATTAGTGTTTTGAATTTTGGAAACGTATACAATTTATGCTCCAGCAATCTACTGTTAGCAACTGTTTTGACAAATAGAACAACCAACCTTTTTGTTGTTCAGTGTCCTTGTTTTTTGCTTTTCGATTCAAATCAATAAGTAGCCAAACCGCTACTGTTTTTTCCAACTTTCTGTAGTTTTAGTAGTGTTGATACATTTGCATTTTGATTTGAATTTACTAACCCACCTATATACCTATTCTATTACGGAATTTCACAATGCATTATTTAAAATTTCATCCAAATTTGGATAAGTATATTATTTGTAATATTGATATATTGACTACGATCCCGTTCAAACATCTTTTTCCACAATAAATTTTGGCAAAATCACCTTACATAATTTATTTCTTAAGCTATCTTTTGGCTTTCTATTAATTTAGCCTCACTGATCCAGGAGTAAAAATCATTCAGTTTAATTTAATTTTATGATTTGTTTCTATTACTGAAAATTGTCCTGTAAGAGAGGTTTTATTGCTGGAAGGCGTTTCTTTAAGCAGATTTTGCCATATCCATAAATCCATATTGCCATTGGGAGCTTTTTTTGACATTAAAATTAGGCTTGACCTTTGAGTTTCATTAAACAAAGAATAGTCTAGCAAATTTATTATAAGTTTTCCCATATCCATAATTTCTTCCCTGTACATTCTTTCGATAAACTCTATCACAAATCTTCAGGTTTCCATCAATTCAGGAAGACTGAGAGTTTAGCGGGGCGTTTAACAACCGGAAGAAACCCAGTTTCCATTATAATTATTATAGAGAAATATTATGTACAGGCGCGTATTTTATCTTTCTAAGCTCACTTATGAAGATGAACATGCCAAAGGCATAGTTATATTAATTTTTCACAAATTTTTATCCTGAAACGCTTCAAATGTAAATCTTCACAGTCAGCGTAAACATATTATTTTATTGTCCAACTCTGTAACTATCAATCTACGGTTTGTCTTTTAAAATCTATTCTATCAGACCCTTTATTTCGTCATGTGTATATAAAGTCATACTAGCTAGGATTTGTTAACAATTTGCGTAATAATGACCTCTTGGTTCCACGTCTTTTAACAGACTCAAAACTTGTTTGAAATAATTGAGGTTGGGCTTGCCCATCACAAATTATCTCTTCAAAACAATTTTACACTCTACATTGGGTCCACTACATCCATGTTAAAAATAACTTGTTTGGAAATGGTTAATATTAATAATATTAATAATAAATATGCATAGTATTATTATATAGTTTAAAGGTTACGGTATTTAATATATGTATTTTTTTTTATTATTTTAAGTCTCGCATAGGCTATGTGGCTTTCAACCTCTTAGATTTATTAAATAAACTATACTACATATTACACTGTATTATATTTTTTTTTTCTTTTTTTTTTTTATTTTTTTAATAAATTATCAGTATACAGTATATTTTTGTGCCTATATTTTTCTATACAGGCTTTTATGTTTTTAACAGACCTTATTTTATTTATATTATTTACCAATGTTTATAGTTTTTAACACAGTATTAATAGGCCCTATTTATTTTTCTAAGACCATATACCAGACAGAAGGAACTCGGCAATTACTTGGCGTGAAAGGACCATCCTGTCGACTGCGCTATAACAGAAAATATGAATAAATAAAATTATTAATGAAGAAAAATAATTAGAGAAGGGGGGAATTCAAAGAAGTTTTAGTTTTAAATTTACTATAAGAAATTGATTGTATATTTACATTGAATTTAAAGAGATTAAAGATAATAAAATTTATTATTTATGGGAAATTTTTATATAAGGGGAATAGAACTCCTCTCCTCTAACTTGCTGAATTTCCTTCTTTTTCTGTTAACACCAAAAATTGCTTTGGAATTTGGATGGTTAAAGCAAGACGCCAATACTTATCTTGAAACGATAGGATTTTATAGGCTCTTTTATATTATTATTATTATTATTATTATTATTATTATTATTATTATTATTATTATTATTATTATTATTATTATTATAATTATTATTATTATTATTATTATTATTATTATTATATTATTATATTATTATTATATTATTTTTATTTATTATTATATTATTATTATTATTATTATTATTTATTATTATTATTATTAATATTATTCAATTATTTTATTATCTGATTCATTTATTATTATTATTATTATTATTATTATTATATTATTATATATTATTATATTATATTTATTATTATTATTATTCATTATATATTATTATTATTATTTATTATTCAAAAAAGATGGAAATTCAAATTTTTTATATTCAATCTAGTTTGAATAAATAAGGGATGTGGAATAACTTTTATATAAATACTAGAATCCCCTTTCAACCCTCTAGTTCAATAAACAAATGAGGAGAGACCAAATTTAGGTTAAAACAGCAAATAAACCCAAAATCTGTATAAAATTTTCTCACCTTTTGTAAAACAGTCCAAGTAGGACTGAATTGTACAGCTTCGACTGAAAATTATGGGTCAAAAAAAACTGATACAGGCCTCTTCTAGAGCTGGCCTTCTTAATCTGTACATGGCAGCACGATAGTAAGTTTTCTATATATATGTTTATCATAGCCTGTTACTAACTTCTTCTTCAGCCTTAGGTAATGAGTGGCCTAAGCCACTATATGAATTTAAAATAAAAAATATAAACTTTAGTTTTTGTTATTATTATTTATTATTTTTATATCAATATTCAAAATATCAGTATATCAATATCGTTAAGACCTTCAATATTTGATTACCATCAACTGAACTAGTTGCTTAATTCATTAATAATTTTTGTTATTGCCTAATATGGTGAGCAAACAAGAAAGGCTTGAGGCTACAGAGTTTATAGAGGGTCTAGCAATGAGCAAGCTTTAAATTCTATTCCATATCATTTTCTTGCATCATGATTTGCAAGCTAAGCATGACTTGCCCTTCGCTTGAGGCTTGATTTGTATGTAAACAAAGTATAAAGTGAAATGGGATCCAAAATAAATTTTTTGAGTCGTTCACTAAAATTTTTTTCTTATATTTATTTTTTTTATGTTATTTTATAACAGAATGAATAAATAAATAAATTTCATCCATATTAGTTTTTTTTATTAAGAAAAGGTCATTATTTCAAATCCTCAACTTCCAGTGGCCCATAATATAAAACATAATAAAACAAAAATAAAACAAAAAAATATATAAATATATTACAATGACAAGCTAAATTCTATAAGACTTTCATGCATTTATATAAGAAATATTCGTTAACATAATATATATATATATAATAATATATATATATATATATATATATATATATATATATATATATATTATATATATATATATATAAAAAAATATTATTATATACTAATATATAACACTATATATATTATATATATATATATATATAAATATATATATATATATACTATATAATAATATATATATATATTATATATATATACTATATATATATATATGATATATATTGTGTAACATACTCCCTTTGCCAGAAATACATATATATTTTAATTCTTCGATTCATTTTTTTTTAAAGTAGATTGCGATGATATTTTGGTATACGTTTGTATATTAATGCTTAGTTTTATTTGTTATTTATTGTTTCATCAAATTATATTAAAATATTTTTAATATCATTAATTAATTTTTGTCTTAGAATTTTAAATTATTTTTGTAAATAGCTTAATTTAAATACTTATTATTTAAATTCATACAGGTATCATTGTCAAAAGCTGTTCAATTAAATTGGAACGACGTTTTCTGAGCAGAAGAATGATTATCGTAATTGAAGATAAACGCATGATATATTATTATTGTTATATTATTGACTAGAAATGTCAAGGAATTGTAATTAATGTAAAATAGTTTAGCATTCCAGATTGTGAAATCATTGTAGCTGATCGCTAAAGATACATTATTTGGAACAGAGATTCAAGGTCCAATTAGTCTAAAGGCAATTTTCAAACTCGATTATAATATTTTAGAAGAAGAAATGAAGCCTTGAACATTCTCAAATGAAAAAAAGTCATTATATAATATACAGAAGGCTTTTAATGATTAAATCACATCTATGAAAGATAATAATATAATATATATATAATATATATATAGTATATATATAATATATATATATATATAATTATATATATATATAATTATATATATAATTATATATATTATATATATATATATATATTACTATATTATAATAATATATATATTATTTCTGCCCTGGCCCACCTCAATTGGAGGGGCCGCACTTGCTTCCAGAAAGCCGGCACCGCTCTTGGCGGTCCCACAGGTTTCGAGAAGGGAACATATAAGGAAGAAAGTCGTGCACGGGGGGCGTTGGAGATCGGACATCCTAGCAAGGAGTGTATGTCTCATTTGCTGTCCTGGGAATCCAGGTAAATCTGGTGCAGGTTGGGGGAGGGTACACATTGTCCTAGTTTGATCTATTATTATTTGGTAAAAGTTTGACGCGAAGTGATGACCTGATCTGCTCCGGAGAGGCAATTTGGCCTCTTCCTGGACTTGTGTTTCTTTCTATTGGCGGAAATTTTTGGGGAAGGGGGGAGTTTAGAAATGTTATTGGCGGTTTTAGGCTACGGTCTTAGTCTAGTTGAAGATATGAAGTGACGCTATGTCTATCGAAGACGGGGAGGGGAGGGAATAAAGTTGTAGATGTCTTTATAAGAATTTGGCTGGTTATAGAGAGAAGGGGGGAGATTTAGTCTGTTGCTGATCTGGAGGAGGTGGAGGACTATGGTGACATGGGGTTGTGATTAGGGTTTTCTGTTAGAATGGCCCCACATCTCCAGTGACACGGGAGATTTAAAAAAGGATGTAAGTCTCGTTCAGTGTAACATGTTAATTGGTGGTTGTTTTTGTGCATCGCGTTGATAATTCTAAGGGGCGTGTTTTCCTTGTCTGATTTGTAATTTTGAATTAGGATTTGATCAGGCAGGAACCATGCCGGGGGAGGCATAGTACGCTATCATTGTTCTAAGAGTTGTATAAGTGGTGATAGGTATGTTTCCTGTCACTGAAGTGTGTTTGGGAAAGGCGTCGGAGAGTGTGTATGGTTTCACGTTGAGTTGATGAGTAATTGCGTCGATGTGGGGGAGGGAAAGATCATGTGTGTGTCATAGGTAAGTTCTCTAATATTTTTGGGTTTGTTTAGGGGAAGGGATAGTGTTCAGGAAAACTATTGAGGGAGTGGAATGACATGGTGCGCGCTTGTGGTTAGAGGAGGGATGATCGGGAGATTCTGTGGGGGGGAGGCGGTCATTCTATTGGAGATTAACCAAGTTTCTAAAGTTTCTAATTTTTGTAAGTATTCTTGGGTGTGAGGAGTGGCTATATTTACTTCTGGATGTTGGGAAAAGGCTGATATATCATCTGCGTTATGTAATACTTTGGTGGATTTGTGGGTAGGGATGGGCAGTCTGTTGTGAAAAGATTGAAAAGGAATGGAGAGAGAATAGCGCCCTGTGGGACTCCGTTTTGTAGTTTAATGGAGTGGGAGAGAATGTTATTGTGGAGAACTTTGGCAAAACGGTTAGTGAGAAATTAGAAAGCCATTTTTTATCGTTATTTTCTAGGGGGATTGAAGATTTTGTTAACGAATGTAATGGTGGGTGACGTGTCAAAGGCCTTTATTGATGTCGATTCTGTCGAGAATGATCAATGGGATGGGGACTTGGCTTGAGCCATGATGATGTGTTGGGTGAGGGAGGTAAGGCC
>JABUQX010132656.1:20000-22500 GCA_015478945.1 Trachelipus rathkii | reverse complement strand
TATAGAAAAAGATTTTCGCTGGTTTTCAGAACTTCAATTAGGTCATCAGGTGTTTGCTGTTCTTGCCACATTTTGAACCACAGCTCTATTTCCCCTTCGATGCCATTCAAATCGTAATACGTCACACAAGGTGAAACAAGCTCAGACCATTCTTTGAATGTTATGTTCGTCATGTTGTTTGGGTGGAAGTGGCGGATTATTTATATTTGGGGTCACTGTTTACCAAGTTGCTTGTTCTTCAATTTAGTCAAGATAAAATGCAGGGTGACTTCTCGGCAGGAACAGATCTTATTTCCATTGAACGTTACGGTGAAATTCTAGAGAGTAGTGAGATGATAACGTGAGCAACTCTCTTCCAAGATTTCTGAGATGGATGTTTCACGACTGGGGTGATGTCCTGTTCTCTATGTTTTGTCTGTTCTGTAATGTACGAGGGGGGGCTCCCAAATCGAGTATTTAATTGATAACGTTTGCCACATGCGCCCCAGAGGCATGATGTATACTGATCTTGCCTATTGGTTATATTCGCTGTTTGGTGGCCCATGGGTTATTTTTGGACATGAGCCTTTATGCATTGTATTGTTGCATTTGTTTTTAATACTTACTGTAAACTGGTCTGCTCTATGAATAGGCAATCCCCATCCACAAAGCTTACAACCATGACTGATTTCGACTCGTGTTGTGAAACCAATATGACTATATTTGCAGATGAGGCTCCTTCAGCCGTCGTGAGATAAACTAAAGCCATATCAATCGAATATGTGTCCAGTTCCCACTTGGTCGATAAATCTTCTGTTCTGATGTCTGCCATCTGCTGGCGAAATATATATATATTTGGATTATACAGAATTTTTATTTCGACCAGCTGTCTGGACATACATATTTCATTATGGTAGTTTACTCCACGACGGCTAGAAAGGGAGCCTTTCTGCAATAAATAATTGCATATTGTTTCCACGTCAATCAGACATGGTGTGGAGATGTGGGCTGGGGTTCTTTCATTAATCAGACCGTAAGAGAGTATTATACAATATACTTTGCACAAAACAATTGCGCAAACGCTTCATGTCCAAACCCGTTATGGGCACACCAAACAGCAATTAACCATGCAAATCAGTATACACATGCCACTCCAGTGGACATTCAATTAAATATTGATTTGAGCCCCCCTCGTACTACTAGAAGACAAAAGCATAGAAGCAATACCCCAGTGTGAAATCCATCTGAATTTTGTTGGAATAATCTCCACCTATTCATTCTACCTATCTTAGAATTCATTTTTCTAACGTCATTGGAAATAAGTAGTTTTTCTGCGCGAGAAGTCACCTGGCATTTTTATTTCGACCCATTCCACCCAAACAACATGACGAACATAACATTCAAAGAATGGTCTGAGCTTGTTTCACCTTGTGTGACGTATTACGATTTGAATGGCATCGAAGGGGAAATAGAGTTGTGGTTCAAAATGTGGCAAGAACAACAAACAACTGATGACCTAATTGAAGTTCTGAAAACCAGCGAAATTTTTTTTCACAAAAATTAAAAAAGCCTTACTTATACTGCTTTCTCTTCCCTGCTCAACTAGCACAGTTGAACGCTCATTTAGCTCGCTTCGCAGAATCAAAACGTGGCTTAGATCGACCATTGTTGAAGATCGACTAAATGGCTTAGCCCTGCTAAGTATGCATCAGCGATGGGTCAATTCAAACAAAGACCAAGTAATGGAAACTGTCTTAAAAAAATTTTCTTGTAACCCACGGAAACTCTTATTTAAATGTTATAATTTAATCAGCATTCTTGTTTTTATTAGGTAAGTGTCTTTCTTTCCATTTCTTTTGAAAAGTATAGTCATTACTCTGTTATTTTTGGTTATCATTGTGAATATTGTCACCACAATCCACTATTATTACCACTTCTATTTATATTAATAATATAAATATTATTATTATTATTTTTGTTAACATTATCTAAACAATAGGAAACTTTTTAATACTATTGTTATTATGTTATTCGTACTGAATATTATCTTTTAATGGCTTTATTTCTAATTTAAGAATATACTTATATTTCTCTTGTTGTTCTTAGTTATCACTTCATTATTAAAGGATTCAATACGCAGGTGATTGCAATTAGTAATCCCTTTTCAGATATTTGTTAGATTCCCTTTATTGCTGTATATGATCTCCATATATATATATACTATATTATATATATATTATATATAGTTATAATATATTAACTACCTAGTTACTCTATATATTTATGCTTTATTATATATTATACATATTGTTACAGTTTCTTATTATCTATTGTATTACATAGTGTATTATATATCTATATATACGTTATAGGGTATACACTTAATTATATTAGTATTATGCATTGGCGACTGCGCAGTAACTTTTACTACTTCGCTCTGCTCTCGCTCTCTCTCTCTCTTTTATCTACGATTTCTCGTCTCTGGAAGAGTAGGATAGGAATACTCTCTCTCTCTCGTCTT
>JABUQX010132656.1:0-12500 GCA_015478945.1 Trachelipus rathkii | reverse complement strand
CTGGAGGTGATTTAAGTCTAATATGATCTCTTTCATCTAAAGTAATTCTTTTAGGGTTTCTTTATCATCCCTAAAGCAGTTAAATCACTTAATTATCAAACAACCAACCTCCCTCGCAGGCTGACCATCTGCTGCAACCTTGATAATTCATCTATTGATTAAGGTCAAACCTCTTCGAGTAATCATTTGGAATAAACATAGACTATTAAATCAAGTTGCTGTCTTTTATACAACAATGGATCTATCAATCATTAATTATCATAATGTCGAACGTATATACTAACATGGGTTTTTTTATCATATTTAATAATAATTATTGGTCCTTTTAACTGGTGCACGAATTTTGGTCAACAACAGACCTAACGTATCTTAAACACGCATAAGCAGTCAACATTAACAAAGTCCACACTTAACGTGAACCACGTAACCTAAGATACTAATCTATGTACTTGCTAGAAACTATCACCTTAATTCTTACTGTTTTTCAAAGCATTAACTCTAACATATATTAACTCGGTTAATCTTACACTAACACCGCGTCAAGCTCAGATTTATAGCAAAATTTATCATACAACCATTGGTCTTAATTATCATATCCGACCAGCGGAAATTCTCGCTACAAAAACATGTATAAAGTTTTTTCTAGCACTAATAAAGCTAAGCATAACATCAACATCTGACTAAGAAAAATAATAGCCCAAAGACAAACATAACACATCTTAAGCGGGAATAAGCATGTCCAACGATTTCAATACAAAAGCTTCCACACTTAACACCCATGTTACAAGCAATACTATGGTATGGCAAAAACAGTATATCCCTAATCGTTACTTTTTCAAGCATAGAACTCTATAACATTATTAACGATTAATCTATAACACTGAACACGAGTAACATTTTTAACTAAATATTTCGATACACAACATTGCCGTTAACTTATCACTCTCACAGAAGCCAGCGAAAGTATGTCAACGTAACAAATTTTTCACACTTAATAAAGCTAACATAGATTCAACTGAACTAAGAAAATAATGCCAAAAGAAAAACATAACACATCTTAAGCAGGTAAATAAACTGTTAACTTAACAAAGTTCCACACTTTAACACCAGTAAAGTAACTAACATGGTATGCGAAACGTAACCTAATCTTTACTTTTCAAACATTAATCTCACATGTATTAACGTTAATCTTCTACACTAATCACAGTATACATTTTTAACTAAATAATTCTCACAAACATTGGTATAATTATCATTACAGAGCATGCGAAGTATGCTAGACGGTAACAAAGTTTCCACATGGAATAAAGCTAACATAGCGTAAACATGAACTAAGGAAATAATGCACAAAGACAAAACCTTTCACAACTTACACACAAATAAACTTGTTAACTTATTAAACAAAGTTTTCCACACTCAACACCAGTTAAAGCAACTACCATGGTATGCAAAACGTAACCTATTCTTTACTTTTTTCAAAGCATATTCTCTACATATTTAACGTTAATTCTTACACTGACACGAGTATTGAACCATTAACACTAACAATTTCTGCACAATAGTCGGGTTAATTATACTTGATCCAACGAACAGTATGCTAACGTTAATAAGTTTCCACATCATAAAACTAACTGTTCCATTAGTGTCGTAACATGAACATAAGAAAATAATGCAATAAAAGACAAAACCTAATACAATCTTACATACGAATAAACTGTTAATACATTAACAAAGTTCCACTGAGTTCTTATTAATTCACATAGTTCATTCTTTGAATATGTTTGTTAAACATTATAAGTCGGGCTTTTTACTCCCCTCACGGAAGGAGGGGTAAGGCCTCAGCCCCAAAGGGCTGAGTGCCAAAGCCGCTTTTACGCCCGGCATCGGAGGTGGATCCCGTCCCTCGCCATATGATTCTACACACCCTTATACAATGGGACGCATCCCCCTGGCCGTTTTCTCCTCGGAAGATTTTTGGTAATGTGTGTTGCTTTTTTAGATATACCTCTCGGTGTAATGAAAACTGGTGTTTATTCGTAAGTTAAGTTCATTATTTGTTAAATATTACTATGCCAATGTGAAATAACACTGATTTGTTAGAGAATATTGAGTTTTTGCTAGATATTACTGTGTTTAACTGGACGTGATAGTGTTTAGAAACGTGATAACCTAGGTTAAAGTTTTTGATTGAGGTGAGAGATGTTAGGTGTTTGCCCTAGACTTTTGCTAATGTCTGGTTTTATTCATAGGTCAAATGATGTCGCTGTTATACTCGAAACGAGTGACACTTTTGTTGAAAGATAGTTGTCAATTATAGTACAAGATGGTTGGCATCTTTTATAGGATTGTGTCACTTTGTTAAGGGATTTTGTTATATAATATACGGCCTTACCTGTTGCTAATATGCTCTAAAAGCGGGAACATATTACGGAGTATTGTATGAATCCTGTTTAGCTTAGTTTTAGCCATTGATCCAGTAGGAATTTTTCAGGTATGTAGCTGGATTCTATTCATACGCTAGGTATGTTAGTGTTGCATTTGTACATTATATTCCAAGTCGCGGGTTATGATAAGTTAGCTTTATTGATGCTAAAACTTTGTCGGTTAAGGGCAGTATATATTCGGCATAGCGCGTTTATAGTCATATAAAGAACATATTTTCTCTCGCTCTCATGATATTGTCCCAAAATGATACGTGAAATATGACTTGAATCATATAGCTCAATAGATTCCACAGGAGGTGTTTGGAGTGGACTGATATGGGATCTGCAGGGTTATAATGTGTGGTGGTTTGATTTACTGATTTACTGGTTTACTGCTTTTTAAAATCAGTAAATTATTACGTTTCATGATATTTTATCAAAGAACTTGATTTTTTGTTATGTTAGGATAAAATTTTGTTATTTTTTTTTGTTATGTTTGGTTAAACTTTGGTTATGTTTGCGATTATTCGCTGGGGATTATGATATTTTGACGAGGTTATGGGATGAATTTTTTTCTGTTAAATGTTACTATGTTGAGTGTAAAAACATTTGTTACGTCAGCATTTTATTCTTTGTCAGTATGATGATTAGACCGGTTTATGTTAAACTTTTGTTAAATTTACGATGTTAATGTAAAATTAGAACAGTTGATGTCAGACATGTGTTTGAAACAAGCTGTGAAATCGGTTACGCTTTTGGACGAATGTTATGTACTTTACTTGTTGTTAAGTGCGAGGAAGTTGTTAATGTTAGTGGATTATTCGTACGGGCTTATGGTGTGTTGGGTTTGTCATGTAGCTTATTATCATATTCTTTAGTTCAGGTTATGTGTGATGTTGCTTTACTCTAATTGTTAGAATACTTTGTTTACCCGTTATGCATATCACTTTCACTTGCTTCTGTTTGATAATTTTAAACAAGGTATGATAAATTTTCTAAAATATTATGTGTGTCAATGTAAAATTATACTTGAATTATTTAGAAATATGTTTTGGCTCAGAGTAATGATAGGTTACGTGTTTGTATGTTATGTTAGTACTTTAATGGTGTTAAGTGTGGAACTTGTTAATGTTTAAACATTGTTTACTTTTCTTTGCTTCTTCTTAAGTTGTGTTAGATTGTCGTATTAGATACATTTATTTTCTTAGCTTCTTGGTAATGCTATGTTAGCTTATTATTATTTGGTTTGAAAAATAAATGTTACGTTAGCATATATTAATTGGTTAGTATCCAAAGAACTTATCTTTGTACGTATGTTATTGCTTTGTTGTTGTATGTTATGTTGTCTGTTGTTATGTTGCTTGGTTGTTTGTTTGCTTGCGAACGAGAATATATACCCTTTTTTGAAACTGATATGGCTTCTAAACCGTTAGCCAGTGGTTATTTTTTTTCCTGCCACGATTAATGTCTTAACTTTTTTCTGATGGTTTGAAGAAAGAATCGTGCATTTACATTTTAAGGGATGTTTTACACTATTTTTCTTCAGTAGGGTAGTTTTTCGCTGTGTTGATAAGATGACATCTCCTGGCATCTCTACGCTTGTTGTTGATATCTTCACGAGGAGTTTGTTATCCAGCGATGTGTATATATTTATATTTAATTCGTTAAACGGATATAGGCGACTTTGCCTATGCACTGTTGTATTCCTTGCCAGAGGTCAAATAGTAATAAGGTATTGCCACCACTTGTATGCAAATAGTTAATAAAGCTACGTAAAATCATTTTTCTTGTATATAGTTGTGGTATTTATTCTGAAAGGAGCGGGGGTAGAAGGGTTTTTTTTTTTATTTTAAAAAATAAAAAAAAAAAGGAAAGGGAGATAAAGGTTTTTTTCTAAAATAATACCTTTTTAAACTTTTATTTCATAAATTTTTTTAATAAACCTTCGGTTATAAGGTATTATTGATGGTTAGGTATGGTTATGACACATTTTTTGATAAATGTTACTGTGTCAATGCTAAGATTAACGTTAATATGGTTAGAGATATGCTTGGTAAAACAGTTAATGATACAGAGTTACGGTTTTGTATTTTGTAAAGTTAGTTATCATTTACTTGGTGTTTAAGTGTGGAAACTTTGTTAATTGTTAACAGTGATTTATTACGGCGGCGTAAGATGTGTTAGCTTTTTCGTTGTACGTTATTTTCCATAGTTCATATGATGCTATGTCAGCTTTATTTTTAATGTGAAAACATTGTTATGTTAGCATATATTTCAAATGACTAGATATATAAAGAATTCAGTGGAACTTTGTTAATGTTAACAGTTTATTCGTATGGAAGTTGTTGTGTTAGGTTTGTCTTTTTTGCATTATATTTCTTATTCATGTTACGCTATATGTTATGTTGTAATTGTATGTGGAAACTTTTATACTGTTAAGCAGTACTTTCGTTGCATCAGTATATAATTAAGCCTCAACTGTTGTGAGAAATTATAGTTAAATGTTACTGTGTCAGTGTAGGATTAACGTTAATATGTTAGAGTTATGCTTGAAAAAAGTATGAAATAGGTGTTTACGTTTTTAGACATCTCATAGGTTTAGTTTGCTTTATATTGTTGAGTGTGGAACTTGTTATATGTTAACAGTTATATTTGTGTTTGTTATAGTTGTGATGGAGTTTGTCTTTGTGCATTATTTCCTTAGTTCATGTAACGCTATGTTAGCTTTATTTGATATTGTGGAAACTTTTGTGTTACGTTAGCATATTTTCGCTGCTCTGTATGATAATTTAACCAATGTTGTTGAGAAATTTTTAGGTTAAATCTATATATATAAATGTTACTTGTGTTAGTGATAATTGATAACGTTAATATGTGAGAGTTATGTTTGAAAAAGTAAGATTAGGTTTCGTTTTGCATACCATGTTAGTTTGCTTTACTGGTGTTAAGTTGTGAGAACTTTGTTAATGTTAACAGTTTATTTCTCTTGCTTAAGATGTGTTATGTTTGTCTTTTGAGCATTATTTCTTAGTTCATAGTTGATGCTATGTAGCTTTATATAGTGTGAAAACTTTTATGTTACGTTGACATACTTTCGCTGTCTCATGTTATAGTAATTAACCGTCAATTGTTGTGAGAAATTTTTTAGTTAAAGTTTACATGTGGTATAGTGTATAGATTAACGTTAAGTATGTTAGAGTTATGCGAAAAGTAAGATTAGGTTACGTTTTTGCATACCATGTTAGTTACTTTACTGGTGTTAAAGTGTGGACTTTTGTATAATGTTGACTTGCTTTTTCCCGACTTAAAGATGTGTTATAGTTTTGTCTTTGGCAATTATATTTATTTCTTAGTTCAGTTGAATGTTATTGTTAAGCTTATTAGTGTTGAAAATACTTTATAAAAATTGTTTAGCAATACTTTCGCTGAGTCTGTTATAGTATAATGTAACAATGTTGTGATTTAACTTTTTTGCATAAAAATGTTTACTGTCGTTTAGTTGTAAGTTGTATTATCTAAGCGTTAATATGTTAGAGTTTGATGCTTGGAAAAAGTTAAGATTTAGGTTTACGTTTTCATACATTAGTGCTTTTGACGGTTTGTTAAGTGTGAACTTTGTTAATGTTAACTTTATTCCTGCCTAAGATGTGTTATGTTTGTCTTTGGGCATTATTTTCTTTGTTCAGTTGATGCTATGTAGCTTTATTAATGTGAAAACTTTTGTTACGTTGACATATATTGATTGATCTTTTTTATAAGAACTTGATTTTATGTTATGTTTATTCCAAAATGATACTCGAAATTTGACCTTAATCAATAGATCAATTATATCACAGGCATGGTCAGAGGGTGGTTGGATGTTGGTTTGATTTAGTGATTTGCTGCTTTAGGGTATGTAAAAAACGCTAACAATTTTTTAGTAAAAATTTGACTTAATCAATAGTTCAATAGATCACAGATGGTCAGGAGGGAAGTTGGATATGTTGGTTTGATTTAGTGATTTTACTGCTTTTAGGGTATGTAAAAACTTAAATTTTGTAAGTTATAAACAAAAAAAATAGAAATTCATTTATTTATTTTATTTATTATAATTTTATTTTTTGTGCTTATCGTGGTTCTGCAAACCATTATTTTCGAATTATACATACGATAGTGGCCTTTAGTACTATAATCATATATAATTCAAGGACCTACCAGACAGTGTCTGTTTATACAGACTGTTTTATTTAATCGGCACGCAGTGGCTTCAGCAGCGCTCTGGTGCCGGAGCTCCAGACTCCGATCAGATTTCACATATCAAGTATTTCTAGAATTCAACTCTGATCCTCTCACCAAATTTCAACCAATTACGAACACTTCGAATTTTTAAGGGGGGTGGGGTCCCTTCGGGGGACCCACGGGGCCGTAACCTCGTCTACGACGAGGTTATTCTCCCCATCTAACACACCTCCAAATTTTTAAACCGCATTACGATAACTTCTTAACTACTACTACCCACTACTAGTACTACTTACTACTACTACTACTTACTACTAATAATAATAATAATAATACTAATAATAATAACATACACACTCGTATTGAAGCGGTGGTTGGTCGAACCGCGGTCTCGAGCCGGTGAAGTCTTAGAACCTCAACCGCTCGCGGCCGGAGCGTGCGAGTTCTGAACCAAATCGCGCAAGAGCCGGAGCCGGAGCCGGGGCCGGAGCAGGGGCCGGGAGCTCGGTAGTCTCAGGAGCCGGAATCAGAGTACTTTAAAAAAAACGATCCCTTCTACAGGGATCGGTTTCTCGCTTGCGATTTCGGAATTTTCCTTTCGGACAAATCTTAATCCTCTCGAATTGCCGTAATAATTCAATATTAATGATGTGTATGTGTTATGCGCACTCGCCGCTCGCTTCTGTGTCATGCGTCTGTCGGTCATAACCAGGATCCTTCGGTTTGTTTTTGACCTCCAGGTTGGTGGCGTCGCCCGAACGCCTTGTTAGTCCTTAATCTTGAGCTCTAGTCACGCCAACAAGGGCGTAAGCGCAATTTCGGCGTCCACCCTCGGGGGTGACCCCCTGATATACATCCTACAGACTTGAAATTTAACGGATTCGTCCTTTGCCCATATAAGTTATTATTCCAAGTTTTCAGGACCAAACTTCTATCGCCTTCATATCATAAAAGGGTGCTAGAGCTCAAAACTGTTTCCCGTCTACTACTGTAATACTAGCCATATATAGACATGATATATATTATGCTATATATTAGTATATAGTTATTCTATATTATTATTTTAATATTTTATATATATATATATATATATATATATATAATATATATATAATTATAATTATATTAATATAATATAGTATATATAGTATATAACTCATAACTATATATTGATATTCCCTCTCCCGATATATATATATATACATAGGTACATATATGTATATATATACCTCATTAGTATAATATATTATATATTTTTATAACTAAGTATATTTATCTAATATGTTTTTATATATTATATTATTAATTGGTATAGGCCTCTATTATATCGTATTGAACCCTTAGTTAGCTTTGTTCTTTTATACATATTAATTTTATTTATATATATATATATATAATAGTATATATTATATATATATATATAAATATAGTATTATAATTCTATCACGATTATATATTATTACATACCCTCATTATAATATATATATATATATATTATATATACTATATTAAAGTATTAACTGCTATTAGGTTATATTATTTCTACTAATATTATTACTATTATTATTGATAATATAATATATGATATAATATATAGTATTTAGACCCCTCAAGTGATTATTAGTAACTCTTATATGATAGTTTTCTATTTAGATATATATAATATTTATATATATATATAATATATATATTATGAGTATATAATATAAATATAAATAGGTATTTAATACGTAGGAACTACCTAATGATTTATAGCTATGTTTCATAATTATTATATAATATATTAGTATTAGTATACGTGATTTCTTATTATGTTACTTTATATTACCTATAATATTATGGTAGATTATAATGATTCATACTTCACTACCCTAATATATTATTATATATTTTATATATTATATTATACTATATATATATTATATATACTAATAATATAGGATATATAATTGTTATATATGATATATATAATATATATATATGATACTATATAATATAGTATTTATTAAATTAATTTATTTTTAAATAGATATTATTATATTATTAATACTCCCTCTATATAACGTTATATATATATATATATTTAATCATATTTCAGCACTCATACTCACGGGCAGAGCGCTCCTATATTCAAGGAGGCTTTAGGTGTTGCACGCAACTCTATAAGTCAAAAACGCTAAAGCGAATTTACGGCGCAGATTGAGCACAGACACAGGCTTTCAAGTGGGGGAGATTAATTCAGCAGGAAACACAGAAGATGGGAAGTGAATTCCACAGAACAGATGTGGCCGGAAAGAAGGAAGCACCGCAGCGAACTAGCCTGGAGTACCATAACATCAACACAAACTCATGTGCATATACGAGCACCGCCCTAGTGCTACTGGACGGGACGACGTAAGGTGGAGGTACGCAAGTGATTAAGCTCTACCTCCGACGCACCTGCCGCTGCAGTTGCTTTTCTTTATATGGTTTTACCTATAGAAAGGAGAATAAAGCACCAACATCGCGCCGCAAAGATAGAGGGTCAAGTGAACTGGAAGTACATAACAGTTTAAAGCCTTTTGGCCCTTTGACTTCGACCCTATCCCAAGCCATGGTGAAACCAAGCCCCCCCCCCAGATATGAGAGCAGTACTCCATTAAAAGCGGATGAGGCCCTTGTATAGCTGGAGCAACTGGGGGAGAGGAAAAAAGAAAAGTCTCGCAGCTCTAAACGACTCCAAGTTTCTCTTGAGGGCCGCCCTTAGCCAACCGTCTCGTGATGTGAGGTTTCCACGATTATTTTTTTGTTTATTTAAGGCCAAGGATGTTTATATTGTCACCAGGAGAGACGAGAGAACCGTCGAAAGACATAGGAAAGTGTTAGAGTGTGTCTTTAGAGAGAGAGAGAGATTTGTTTAGAAGTTGTTGTTTTTTTTAAAGAATTGAATTTCAACAAGGTTTGAGAGACCCCCACCCGGGAAATTATCCAAGATCAGCGGAGAATTAGAATCGGAAAGATTAAAGAACGAGATGCAATTCTAGAAGCTAACAAGAAGGAGCAGAAATTGAAATGAGTTGGAAGAATATGGAAGGTGGTCGAAGTTCATCAGCCCATCATGAAGTGAATAGAGTAAGATGTGCAGGTAAAGAAGATCATTATTGAAAAGTAGGAATAAAGTTAGTGAGATAAGACAGAACCCTGAGGAACACCACTTATTGGACAATATAGAGGAAGAAGACAGTCGCCTTTAACTCAACAAACAGCGATATTGATGCGATTTAGAAGAAAACTAGACATAAAGTAAGCAAATGTAGGAGATGGACGCACCCAAAAGAGGAAGGTGGAGCTTAGTGAGGTAGCAGTGACGTCGTGCCATACCCTGGTCAAAAGTGCTTTTGTGATATGTCCATCATATGCGACCCACCATCTACGCCGCTCAGTCTCCCTGTAGATTCCTTTAACGGCGGACAGATACCATAAGTCAGTTTAAAGATAAGGCAAAGATATCGGGCCAAGTAGACTCGAACGCTGCCGAAAGCTAGTGCGTATCTGTTCTGTATCGAATCAAGAGAAGTGTGTACTATGATAGATTTCAATATGATCTATGACTAAGAGTTTGAGAAGAGCTTCAAGATGCTTGGATTAGAATTACTAGACGCTCAAGAGCGATACATTTAGTAGGGCGGAGATAGTTGGAAGGGATCAGAAGCGAGACTTCCTTTTTTCGGGAATAGGTTGGGACATGTTGCGTGCTTTCCAACACTGATGGAAAGTTAGTTAGTATTGAGACATAGAGAATTTAAAAGTTTTTTGACTAGGGAGGCGGGTAGGTACCGATAGCATACAGAAGCACACTTCACCTCTAAAAACTCGGGGGGGTGAGGGAGGAGGGGTAAATGCCATCCGGGCCACCCGCCTTTCCTAACGTTTCGTGAATTTCAGGTATAGGACCCATCACCCGATCAAATGTATATCCAGGCAATAGGCATATAAGGACACCTGCAGAGGAGAAGGGTAAGGAGGTAATGAGGAATGCCCAGAATCGATCCAAGAGTTGAGTTAGAGTAAAATATGGAAGGCCGAAGAGTGGTCTTTTTCAGTTGGAGATAATATAGCAAACAGAACCATCCAGATCGAATAAGAGGAGGATAGGTACAGAATTTACAGAAGTTGTTAGAGTATATTTTTTTAGGCAAGAGAGGCCAGAAAGATTTTTTAGTAGGAGAACCTAGGAGGTTAGCGCCCTTTCGTTTGATGAAAGTGCGCTTTGCTCGTCGAAGAGTATCCCTCCAACGATTTCTAGCTGAATGAAAATTAGCAAGATTGATAGGAGAACGAGAATTTTCCACTCCCTCGAATACCGCACTGTCTCTAGCCTGATATGGCCAGAGAACAAGTACCGATATCGAACCATGTGAATTATTGAGGGAGAAGACAGATTTAGTCGAAGAAAGATGATATGCTTCAACCATATCAATCAGATTACATCTCCTCAACCTTATCCGGCAGAAGTTTGATGCGTCTAACAGAGACCAAAGCAGTTCAATTCCAATTATAAGTTAGCGTTAGAAGCAACGTACTAAGGACCCCCCAACGGGCCGATCAAAGCTGCTCCAGAAAAAAACGCGGTTAGGCTAAGGATTGAAGTTGTTTGTAGTGAAAGTATTAAAATAAGAGGATATATAGGTTATAGTATATACATATATATGTGGGTCAGATTATTACCAATAGGCAGCGAAGGTGGTTGTATTATTTATATAGAGAGAAGGTACTTAGTGTGAAATACATTAGGTACAAGGTTAGTGATTCAAGAATTGTGTTGGAGACGATCCGGAATGTGTGTGGTGTTCTTATTAATTTAGTTGCTCCAGATCGTAGTGAGAATGCTAAATTGATTTCTCGGCACTCCATCCTCCCACTCATAAATTCAGGTATGAGAGAGATCCCAACCATTCAGTGTTAGTGTACATTGAAATCCCCTAATATAGAGCGACCTCCAGTATTTGGATGAGATAGATATTTAATAACAGGTCTCGTTGAGAATAAGTAGTTAAGTAAGATATTTCAAAAAAGGCGTGGAAAATCTGTTTGTTAGGAAAACAGTAGAGAAGCACTAAGTTATTATATAGTAGAAGGTAAAGAAATAGATTTTAAGCTCAACAGAACATCGGAAGTTAGGAGATTCGAGTTCATCGAGACGTGTTACAGGGAAGTTGTTATTATGTACATATAGGCACTACTCACCCTTTATGCAGAAAAATTTATGAAATAAGTTATTAGTTTAGATTATAATAAACGAGTTAGAGGCATGAATTTCTTAGCTATCTTTTGTCTCGACAAGAGGTCAAAGATAGGAGAAAAGAGAGTGGTATTCCACGGTAATTTGCAGAGTTAGAGAGGTAGCCGCGGATGTTGATAAAGTCGATAGTAAGCCCGCGTCTGTGCAAATCTTGCCAATCCACACGCACACACAACCACAACAACTAAAAACCAACATGCATAAAACAAGACAGACAAAAACTGAAAAGTTGAATCAGATAAAAATAGTTTACTCACTAAAAAATGTAAATGATTTAAAAATTGCTAATCCGTATTTACAATAAATATGAAAACTGAAAAAAAAAAACTAGAAATAAACAACACGCACACACCCTGAACTAAATTTACGAATAATTAAAAAAACAATCATTCAACATAATAACTAAATGTGTATAAATTAAATTAATATGCGGACCAAATACTGTAAGTGTTTGGTGTAAAAAAAAAACTTTTTATAGTAATAAATAAAAAATATATAGTAAAACCACTAAAAACTAAGTTAAAAGACGGAAGAAAAAAATATAAACTAGTACTATCAAACTACTATCTTCTCTCCTC
>JABUQX010132655.1:7500-11725 GCA_015478945.1 Trachelipus rathkii | reverse complement strand
CACATGATCACACACACACATATCTACACACAAACACACACAACCACACACACAATACAAAGGAACGCAACGTATGTTTGCTCCAATTCCTCTTCATAACATTAAAAAGATAGAAAATTGCACAAACTAAAAATAGAATTAGGGTAACAAAAATTCTCATAAAAATTCCAAAAGATGAGGAATTGGAACATTTGTAAACAAACTATTAAGATCAAAACCAGTTAAACAATAATTAAAGGGAATAAATTTTTCTATTTTATCAATAAAGTCCATGGCATTTTTTATATGAGTGGATGAGATAGTGCCTCTCAAGGGAGAAAAGAAAGCAGGCTAGCCACTTATTTAACTCTTGAAAAACATCATTTATGGTCGATATAATGGGTCTAAGTGGGACCCCATCCTTGAGCAGTATACCATACATATATGGTAATGATGGATTGGTGACTGATATTTTTTTAAAGATATCATTTGGAATCAGGGGTTTAACATACCTATTAATAATATAATTGCGAGTTAGAAGGGTCTGAGTTTTTCATAAGTATTTTCATCACTCAACAAAATATTAATTTTATTTTTATAATCCTCATAATTTAGAATGACAATTCCGGATCCTTTATCTGCTTTGCGAATAATGATATTTTTGTTTCTTTTTAATGAGGAGATAGCATTTGTAAATCTTCTTGGAAAGTAGAAACAAGAATTGGTAAGTTTTTTTAACAATAAGGGGTAATAAATTCTTGAGTAAATACACACTTTAACATTTTCTTCTTCACCAATAAAAAATCAATTCTATCAAATTTACTTACGAAACAAGTTGATGAAGATGCATTCTTTTTTGGACATTTTAATTATACAAACAGGGGCTTCTTTATCTTTTAAAATATATTGCAAGCCAACACATACTAATCAATTGCTCCATTATTTTTCTTCTCATCCTCTTCACATTTAAAAATAATGTTATTTTTAACATGTTTTTGAGATCGTTCAATTATTGTGATCCTCCATATTTGAAACAAGAAGTTGAATTTATCTTTTGTACATTTAGAAACTTAGCCTATCCAAATATAATTCATAAGAAGCAGGCCTATTCTTAGCTATCCGGAATAACTGAATACTATAGTGATGTCAAATAGTCAAAAAGTCATCCCATTCTCACCTCAACTAATACATAATTTAGTTTAAACACCTATTTGACATCACTATAGTATTCAGTTTTAATGATACATTATAACAAATTTTGATAAATAATAATACCACTAAATTTGAAAAGACTGGGGGCCTTTACAAAATTCCTTGTGGATTTTGTAATAATTCCTATTTCGGTGAAACGTTAAAGACCCTGAAGGTCCGATTAGGAAAATATAGGGGTGATGTTAGAAGAGGAAATTACCAAAATGCCATTTTTAGACATCTATCACAGAATGAGCACATCATTAATTGGGAAGGTGCAACTTTTTTGTTTAATTCAAAGGATGAAAATCAATTATTTGAATCTTTTTTCATTTCAACTAAATCTAGCTTTTAATATATATATATACTTCTTTAATTCTGACCGAATAACAAGAAATTTAAATTATCTGAAAAATTAAATATTAATCATGAAATAATTTATTGCGAAGTAATTTTATGTTGCCATCTGTTAATTTTCTTTCATTTTTTATATTTCTCGTATTTTAATTTTATTATTTATTTGTCAAAATTAATTTATTTCCATTTGTTCTGCGGGGAGGAGACGTTGTACTAGTCTCGAAACGTAAACTACTGTTTACTTAAAATAGTTTCACTGACGGTTTGGCCATCCTCAATGAGATATAATTCACTTACAATATTTAAAACCCTGAGTAATTTCATATGAATAAACAAAAAAGCGTATTATGTTATGGTATATATATATATATATATATATATATATATATATATATATATATATATATATATATATATATATATATATATATTATATGAGTATTTATATGCACTGTATATATATATATATAGTATATATATGAGGGTTATATATATATATAGTTATAAGCACCAGGAGATCTTCATTTTCTGGTAATTATTTAAGATAAGGTTGTTGGTTGCAGCAGCATAGTTGCCATTTCATATAAGTTATATATATATATATACATATGCCATATATATATACCGGTATACATACATAGCATACCGGTATATGTTGAAATATGGGTTACTATGTACATATATGGCGGTGCGCAGTGGAGGCGATATATATGGCTGGCTGGGTTACTGGCTGGCTAGCTGCTGCTGGGCTGGCGCTGGCTATATGAGCGCGGCAACGCTGGCTGGCAGCGATGAGCGATATGAAGGTTGGCGGCATATACGCTGGTTGTTGTTATATATATATATATATATATATATATATATATATATATATATATAGTATATGAGATATATATTATTCTTTTCCTGAATAAGTAGTTAATACTTTCCACGATATATATACATATAGTTATACATATATTAAGGCATATGAGTACAAAGAGTATAGATAGATGGAGTATATATATGTTATAAGTTATATACATATACAAGGTTACATATATATACATATATATAAGGGGATGTATGTTGTGTTCATGTTATTATATATTACATATATACATGGTATTATTATATTACATATATATATATAGTATATAAAGGTGGGGTTGATTAGGAACTATTATATTATACTGTAAATATATATATATATATTATTATATATATATTATATATATATATTACTATTGGTTACATATGCTATACATATATAAGTTAGAAGGGAGCGTAACATATATGGAGTTGGTGCTGGTTGTTTCTGATACTTTTTGTAGGATTCGAAAAAGAAAATTGTACCTTCTTTGGCTGCTATTTCGTTAAAGGTAAACGTAATTTATATATATATATATATATATATATATATATATATATAAGATTATATATATATATATATATATATATATATATATATATATATATATATATATATATATATATAAAAAAAAATATATATATAGTGCATATATATATATAAATAAATAGAAAAACATCTTCAGCAATATCTTTTAAAACACCTTCATTTATAGCTTTAAATAAAACCGTAGCGCTGGTAGAGGTTGCATCAGGAAACAAACATATTTTTTAACATGACGTGTCATTCTATATATTTTCAAGTACGAAGTATTCTATTTTGTGAGTTACAAACCTCTACAAACTGTTTGAACACCTCTAAAATGAGTTCTCCCTCCAAAAAAGAAGAAACGCTCAGAGTGCTTAATGAAAGAAGCAGAAGGAAAGAATCCGAAGGATCCCAGTAGGAATTAGAAGTAGTAAGACTCCATGAGGTGGGCCAACCCAAAAATGGGTTTCACCCATAAACGAACTTTGAGAGAATATCATAGTAAAATACATTCACGGTTACTATAGTATCCAGACCTTGTATAATATATGGATTTTGTTAGAAAGGCAGCTTATGTTATTAATTATAACGACACTTTACTTCTTCATCTCTCTCTATCTATCTTTCTTTCTTTCTTTCTTTCTACCTATCTTTCTATCTGCATAACCTTAACTAACATACTAATCCAACACAACTAGCTTGGTAAGTATATCTACTCTTTACTTCTTTCCTGTTACCTCTATCTTTCTTTAGCTCCCTACCTTTCTTTATACCTATCTTTCTATATATATATATATATATATATATATATATATAAGTAGCATAGGTACGCTATATATATATATATATATATATATAGAGGAGAATATATATATATATATATCTATATTTCCTCTAATGTTCACATAATGTAACCTAGCTCAATATAATACATGTTCGCACGGTTGATACTCTTCTAATGGGTACATACCGTCATTTCTATGAAGTCATTCATTGTATCCCGATTTCGTTCACGTTGTAAAATTTTATATTTATGTTTATAGCCAGTACACATGTCCCTAAGAAAAGTATAGCAAACAAACATATGTACGCAACACCAAATCATAGTTTAAAATAATGATAACAATATTCCTATGATGTCATTCAAACATTCGTTTAGATATTAGCTTAACATAAATTTCTTTTGAGCTGAAACATTTATATTTTTAATGTTTTTTTTCAAACTTCCACTTTAAAAATTATAATTCACCTTTACATAAAGGTTTAACACGAAGCTAACAAACATGTAATCACTGTTCCATTTTATATTTTTTGCACCTT